>PVKH010012895.1:0-17071 GCA_004027955.1 Chaetophractus vellerosus
ATGTGAGAAAGGAGCCAAGGACACCATCAGTCGGTCTTTGGGAAGGAAGCATTGCCTTGATGATGCCTTGATTTGAACATTTTCATGGCTTCAACCTGTAAGCTAATAAATTCCCATTGTTTACACCAACCCATTTCATGGGAACTACTTTGAGCAGCTGGGAAAGTAAAACATGCACCTTTCAATAGACACTGCTAAGTAATCACCAAAGCCCTACCACAAAAATAGCATATCACTTGCAAAGGAGACTAAGACCAATACTCTAGCAACAGCTATGCATGCTTTAAAAGATAAAAGATGTTTGATATAAAATTTCCATAACATGCCCACACTTAAAAATTTGCAGTGGCTTCCCATGGCACTTTTGAGTAAAAACTAAACTCTATGCCATGTCTATCCCCTAACTCAGCCTCACCTCCAGCCTCTGCAAACATTTTAGCCTTCAGTCTCTTAAATATGCCAAGTTCCTTATTCCCTAAAGCTGTAGAAGATGATCTTCCTTCAGCCTTGCCATTCCTTCCCCATCTTCCCCCACTTCAACTCTGATCATGTCCTTTACATGAATAACTTGTTTTTTTCTTTTAGGTCTCAGCTTAAATGCCACCTCATTTAAGAGGCTTTCCTGTAATGCTTTATGTTTTGTACCCAGTCTTCATTCTTCATGGAAGAATACTAGGAAGTATTCACACATAACATAGCAATGCCTGGTAGAACTTAGAAAGAGAGGCATCATCATCACAGCTAAATCACTGTATTTTGAATTGGATCACCATGATTGCTAATGAAATGAGGGAGTAATACTCCAGCAATGATGGTTCTGAGGTGAGGTAATGTGAATAGTGGAGAAGGTTTATCAGAATCATCTGCAGTATTTAGTTTACATTTTCTTTCCTCCATTCAGTTACTGTAGTAGATTGAAACAGCTGACTTGGAAATAGGGTCTTTACAGGATTGAGATGAGATAATAATGAGTTAAGGAGGGCCCTAAATCAAATAACTAATGCCCTTATAAAAGTGATAGGACACAGAGAGATACAAAGAGAAAATGGTCATGTGAAGATGGAGACAGAGATTGGAGTAATATTGCCACAAGTCAAGGAATGCATGAGGCCACCAGAAACCGGACAAAGCAAGGAAGAATTCTTCCCTAGAGCCTTCAGAGAAAGCATGGCCTGATAACACTTTGATTTCAGACTTCTGGCCTTCAGAATTGTGATACAATAAATGTCTGTTCTTCTAAGCCAGCCAGTTTGTGGTATTTTGTTATAGCAGCCTTAGGAACTTAACGCAGATATGTTGTCAATATTTGGGGGCAATTATGCAAAGATCGTGTAATTGATTTGAATACTGTTGAGAACCACTAGTTCTTCTAAGCAAAACAGCTAAGAATGGGATATAAATATGAAATAATTTCCAATTAAAGAATAGTCTAACATAGAGAGTAAATTTTATAAGCACTTGAAATCTCAAATGCTTTGGGAAAGATGGATGCCACGAGTATGCCTTAGGAGAGCCTTTTCACATTGATTTCAATCTAAAAGCGGTTCTCTTCTGCAAAATGTCAGAGAAAGTTTTAGCTCCTCTTGTCCATACAAAATGATAGACACAACGAAACAATGAACTATGAAATTAACTAACCATCAGGTATTAGAGAATGACATGCATGCTTTGTAGCTTGGGTATAGCATCAAATCAAAGGAGTATTCTATATTCCACGTGGCTAAATCTCTCAGTTGAAATGAGAAGATATTTTTAGGATTGATGGGCCTGATTTAAAATAACATAAACAAACTGTTGTCTAAGTGAAGGTGACTACTTTCTTTCACTTAAGAAATAAAAATGTGGATGAGAACACTGCCTCATTTTCTCATTTCCTTGAGCCTGGAGAGATCTTTGTAACTGCCCCAATCATTAGACTATGGCAGAGATGACACTATGTGATTTCCGAGGGGTTATTAAAGGCAACAGAGATACCACCTAACTCACTCTCTCAAGATAAACCTATGATCTACACTTCAATTGGCTTGTTTTAGCAACCTACCACAGAAATTGCTGGACCAAAGTCCAATACAGTATGTGTGGTCCCATTGGTAAATAAGATCTTTAAATATGTTATTATTAATTAAGGTGTAGACTCATTTGTGAATGGTATCTTTGAAAATCCTGTTTAGATGAGGCTGAATTAAATCAGGGTGGACCTTAATCCATATAATTGGAATCCTTATAAACAAGGGAAATTCAGACACAGAAGTTAGGAGAAGTCAAAAGTCAGCAGAAGCTAGAAGTCAGGGACATCAGAGGAAGAGACATAATAAGAGAGATCACCATGTGGCAGAGGATTGCTGGAATGCTACACACTCTGGGAGAAAGCAAGCTTTGCCAATACATTGATATTTGACTTCTAGCCTCCAAAACCATGAGACAATAAATTCCTGCTGTAACAAACACCATTGTTACAGCAGCCCTGGCAAAGTAAAAAAGAAGTGAATCCTAGTAATGGTATCTTCCTCTTACCTCCTCATAACCGGAATAAAGTACGTACAAATATCCTACTACCATAGTGTCAATAATTTATCTATCAAATTTCAGTTGACCTCCACTTTCTCAACCCTCACTTCCCTAGCTCAATGCAAAGCATATTATAGATGTTGCCATTCCTGTAATTTTTCTAGTGTGTTTGGACTATTTTTGTTATTATTTTAATCAGGGAAATTTCGCTTCCTTTACACTGTCTTCAGGATAGATTAGAACTTCTACAAAAGCTTCTATCTCTTGGGATTTATTATCACTCCCTCTGGTCTGGGTGGGGGGGTGGGAACTGTGGGTTGTTACTTCTCCATTCCTCAATGTACAATGTTGTCTAAAGATCAAAGTCCTTCTCCATCTTGAAATTTCCAAGAATATTCCATAGTGATCTCTTTCCTCTAAATGTATAGAATTTATTCCTTTTATGAAATTATATTATATGAATTCATACAGTGTCTTGTGCCAGCTCTATTATCTTATATTATTATGTAATGCTTGTTACTTTTTCATTGAAACTTTATATTTTTACTTCTTACTGAGTTGTAATTGTTTAAAGTCCACCAGAAAACCCATCATATATCTTTGAATGTTACAGAGTATCAATTTTTATTTGACCCTATGGCAGCATGTACTTTCCAAAGTCTGCCACAATCTATATTCCATGTGCACTTCTTATCATGTGATGTTGTTCTTCCTGTCACCCAGAGATAGTGTCTATATTTCCACTCCTTGACCTTGGTGTATCGCCAGTTTATGGAAGAAGTGACAACGACTTCCAGGACAATGTCATAAAAGGCAATAACAGCTCCTACCTGATTCTCTTTCTCTTTCTTTCTCTCTTTCAAGGCACCAATATTTGGAGCTCAGAGCTCCCAAGTAAGAAGACCAGCTACCTTGAAGCCACCATGCTGAGAATCCTCAGAGACAGATTGCCTAGAGATAGGGAGAGTAGCCCAGGTGCTGTTAGAGCCCTCAGCTGTTGGAGTCTTCCTAGACCAGGTACCAGTTGAAGTGAAGAAGGCTTAGATGTGATTCCCCTGCCACCAATTTACTAAAACAGTGGAGAAGCTTCAAGCAAGCACTGTCCTGCTGAACCCTGTCAATTGCCCAGAATGTGCAGGGCAATAATAGTAAATGATTGATACTATTTTAAGCCACTAAGTTTGGGGTGATTTGTTAAACAGATAACAAAAACAGGTGATAAATTTGCTACTTTGACTTTCACATCTATAGGGCTTAACACAAATTCAACTAATAGAGCATTTTTAACACTTGTCAAAGTTAGTTTTTATTAATTTAATTTTTAATGTTTCTTAGTTGTTTTTCTCCAGAAATTTTCCTTTTGTGCTTATCATGACCAGGAATTTCTATCATTTATTTATGTGTTTTGTGTTTTCCTTTATTTTCTTTCTTTCTTTTTTTTTTGTCTGTCTCCCTCCACCAGAATATAAGCTCAACAAAGGCAGGATTTGGCCCAATTAAATATGGCCGCATACCCAGTGGGGGAAATAATAGCTATTGTGTCCTTGGTCTGTAAGTCAAAGGAGGATGTGGCTATGACTGCAGTTGTTATTAGAAGTAAATGGAGAATTTAAGCAAAGATATTATGGATTATTGACACATGAAAAAAATCCTCTGGCTTTTATTTGTGGTGATTGAACTGTGGAAAAATAAATAAGGGTTATATCTTCATTTTGTATAAAACTCTTACACTCTTAAACTCATGTATTAGATATGATATACTGATTTACCTTTATCTTTTCACCCTTGGGACATACTGAAATTTCCATTAATTTTTCTCTCCACTAGAAATCTAAGGTATTACTCTGTAGTTCTGAATAACAATGCACACTGTTCATTAAATCTTCGTTCTGTGTGTAACCTTTTTCTCAAGCTCTGAGAAGTCTCCTTTCTCTTACTTCAAATTTTGTGTGTCAAACCTAAGTTTTTAAGGTCTTTTATAAAAAATTCTTTTTCTGGCCTTGCTAGGGCTTTCAAGAGCTATTGAATTAATATCATTCAAATTTAATATGCTGTTTGCTCCTTTTTGATCATTAAAGAAGACGTAAAACAAGACCTACTACCTATCCTTTTGGCATAATTTTTGATTTGCCACCCTTAGCCAGCCATCATACCAGTTAATAGAGCTCATATCAAGCCCAATTTGGAAAGATGCCCTTTAAAAATAACGAATTTCAGTCTTGTTATTCCCAATGCACGTGTTGTGTGTGCACCAGTGAAAACCCAAAAGCGCAGAATGTTTTCCTGAACACCAAGACAGAAACTTAGAAAATTAGAAAATAAAACAAAACATTGCTGCACCTGCCTCCTAATGGTATTATTTTCTATGAAATAAAGAAATTTGATCTGACTGGAGGCAGGCAATTCTCTCCTTGAGACATTGTTTCTTAAAAGAAAAAAAGTAAAGATAGAGAAATAAACTAGGCAGGCAGAATCCAGACGATAAAATCAGTTTCATGGGAAGCATGGATTTAACTCCTGGTAGGCTTTCTTTCTTAGTTTTGTCTCCATTCCATAGGAGAGGTGTTTTTTCCAAGCCCTGCACAGATGGAGCCCTGGTTTATAGTTCTTTTGGAAAATCCACAGTGATTGATACAACATACAGCACAAATCAGAGCTCCTTCTTTTCATTCTGATGGAATTTCTTACTGCAGTAATATTGCAACATTTTAGAAAATGGAGATTCTTTAATGTAGTGACTTTCACCCCCAAGGCATTTTGGATTATATAAAGAAAATCATTAGATTCTGTATGCAAAATGGCAATTAACAAGAGGTTATGAATCTCTCTATTATATTATATTCAAAGATCGCTAGACCAGCCTTCAGGACAATCGTAATTGACAATCGTCACCACCACCCCAGGCTTTCCATGATCTTGAAATGTCCTTTGGCAACTTGTCATGAATCCCTGTATCCAAATAGGCAGGACACCCATCCATACAGACCCACAGAACAAAAAAATTAACAATATTTTCTGACATTCAATAATTGTACATTTTTGTGCCTTTAAAATGTAAGAAATAAGTGCCCAAACTAGTTTTGAGTTGTCATATCAAATAATGGTGATAAATTTGGGAGTCAAATACTTCACTGATATTGAATAAAGCATCTGGGGTCAAATTTTAACTTCCCATTACCATAAGATAGGTAAACTGCCATTCAAATGAGTCTTACCTTAAAAATGCCAAAGCGATCCAGAAAGAATAAATGAGCCAGTGGAGTAAGTGAGTCAAATCAAGACCCTGGCACAGCAGTTACTAAGATTCCCGTGTACATATTTCCTTGGACAATCCTTCTGATGGTATCTTATATCCCCCTCATGTGGGCACACAGTAATAAATTCACAGTTCCATCCCAGATAGGCTCAATGCCCGAGCCCAGATCTGACTACTCCCAAATGTGAAATCCTTACTTCCAAGGCTGCAAACCAATCTAATCTCTTTTTTTAAGTGTGCAAAATTACCCAAGGAGACATTCACCTTCCTTTCTAACCTCATCTTTCAATATTACCCAAGTAAACAAACCCTTCAGCAAGAGAAAACATATACTTTCCTGCGTTTACCACAGTTTCCTGCCTCTAACTTGCTAATGCTGTATCTTCTGCCTGGAATCTTTCTCTTACTGTTTATCCCTGCAAGGTTAAATTGTGCTCATACATTGAGGTTTGGAAAATATATTCATTTATTTGATAAATGTCCCTTGAGCACGTATTATATGTCAGGCACTTTGCAAGGCACTGGAGACATATTATGGAACAAACTAGATATGATCCCTTTCCTCGTGGAATTTAAGACCTCCTTAAGGGAGTAGCAATATTTAAAAATTACAGTTTTACATGTGCCACCTTTGTGTAGTTTTCTATAACATCATATATGTGTTTCTGAAAAGGCTTATATTCTGAATAATCATGCATTAATAAGAACAGGAGTTATGAAAGAAATTGGACCAGGTGCAGACTTCTCAAAACTTATAGGGCTTTGTATCCAGAACTGCAACAAAAAATAACAATCCAGTTGCACAGTTAAATCTCTGTTAGCATTTGCACACATCACAGCCATTTAATCATTTCTTACCTAAAACCACGTGCTCATTCTTCCTGTGTTGAGGTGTAAGCCCCTGAAGGGATTTACCTCTCACAGTGACCAGGTTTACCAAATTTTAAAATATGATTCAGGATGTAGACTTCTTCAACCTTTAAAAAAAAATAAATTGCATTTTTAGGTTTACTGAAAAGTTGCACAGAAAGTACCTCACCTCTACCACCACCACCTACACACTTTGTCCAATTATTAACATCTTTCTTGAGTGTGGTTCATTTGTTGCAACTGATGAATCAATATTCATACATTATTAGTAACTAAATTCCATAGTTCTTGTTATATACATTAGGGTCCACTCTTTTCCTAAAATAAAATGTTATTGAAGTATAACATTCATACATGAAAATGCATAAACAATAAGTATATAGTAAAAGTTGTGAATTTGCAAAACAAACAGGCATATTCTCATTCAAGGTTCCCATTTATCACCCCACCACCACCCCTTGCATGTTGGTACAAGGTTACAAACTATGACAGACTATCGTCAAAATATTACAACTAACTATAGCCCATATCTTACATTTGGGTGTAAATGTAAACTCACCCAATTATTAAAGCCCTATATTAGCATTATATATTTGTTATCATTCATGAGAAGACGTTCTTATATTTGTCCTGATGACCAGAGTCCATCATCCACCACTGGATTCCCTGTGTTGTATAGTCCCACGCTTTCTACAATCTCAAGTGTAAACTTAGTGACTCTCATTTTCATCACAGAGTTGTGCTGTCATCACCTCAGTCAAATTTATAGCGTTTTTCATTACTCCAAAAGGGAGAATCCCATAATCCCTTATACCTTCCTATTGTTGACCCTTAGAATTGGAATAATATCTTCTTGCTATTGCTGCAAAATATTACAATATTACTGTTAACTATAGTCCATAAGTTATACTGGTTATAATTTTCTCATGTATCACCATATTCTTAGTACTTTGTAAAAGAAGAGCATTCTCATTGTTATTCTATTAAGCACAATCTTCATCTACCACTGAAATCACTATGGTGTACATTCCTAGATTATTTTCTAGTTTCCTTTCAATTGACATTTACATCCACAAACTACTCCTTTCAGGCACAATCACATTTATAAGTCAGCTGTGTTAGTTATACTCACTATAATGTGTTCTATCAACTCTTCATTTGCACTTTTTTAAACAATTAACCTTATTAATAACGCTACATGCATTAAGCATCAGCTCCCATTCTCAACCCACATTCTACTTCCTAGTAACCTATATTCTAGAGTTTACCTACATGAGTTTACACATCATATTTTATTAATATTAGTGATACCATACAATATTTGTACTTTTGTGTCTGGCTTATTTCATTCAATGTATTATCCTCTAGGTTCATCCATGTTGTTATAAACATCCCAATTTCATTTTTCTTCTTACAGCTGAATAGTATTCCATTGTATGTATATACCACATTTTGTTTATCCATTCAGTGGTTGATAGACACTTGGGTTAGTTCCATATTTTAGCAATTGTGAATAATGCTGCTATGAACAACGGTGTGCAAATGTCAGTTCGAGACCTTGCTTAGAATTCTTCTGAATATATTCCTAGTAAAAATATTGCTGGAGCATATGACAGTTGTATATTCAGTTTCTTGACGTACTGCCAAACTGTGTTCCACAATTCTACATTCCCACTAGCAATGAAGGAGTGTTCCTGACTCTCCACATCCTCTCCAACACTTGTAGTTTTCTGGGTTTATTATTATTATTATTATTATTATTATTATTATTGTAATGACCATTTTATAAGATGTGAAATGGTATCTCATTGTGGTTTTGACCTGCATTTCCCTAATAATTAGTGATGTTGAGTGTTTTTTCATGTGCTTTTTGGACATTTGTATTTCCTATTTGAAAAAAAATGTCTATTCAACTCTTTTGCTCACTTTTTAATTGGGTTTCTCATCTCTTTATCTTTGAGTTGTATGTTCTCTTTATATAACATTGATATCAAACCCTTACAGGATATGTGGTTTCCTAATATTTTCTCCCATTAAGTAGGCTGCCTTTTTATTTTCTTGACAACATCTTTTGAAGACCAAATATGTTTATTTTTGAGGAAGTGCCATTTATCTATTTTTTTTCTTTTTGCTTGTGATTTGGGTGGACAGTTTCAAAAGATCTTGAAGATTTTTTTCTACAGTTTCTTCTAGGTGTTCTATGGTGGTAGCTTTTAAATTTAGGTCCTTGATCCATTTTGAGTTAATTTTTGTATAGTGTGTGAGATAGAGGTCTTCTTTCTTTCTTTCAGATATGGATATCCAGTTTTCCCAGCACCATTTGTTGAGTAGACTGTTCAAGCCCAGCTAGGAGGTCAGGACAACCTTAAGCACTTGACCATAGATGTGAGGGTCTATTTCAGAGTTCTCAACTCAGTTTTATTGGCCAGTCTGTCTATCTATATGCCAGTACCATGCTGCTTTTACAACTGTAGCTAAGTAATATCCTTTAAAATCAGGAAGTGAGAGTCTTCCACCTTTGTTCTACTTTTAAAGACATTTTAGGCTTTTCAGCACCCCTTACCCTTCCATATAAATTTTAGAATTGGCTTTCCATTTCTACAAGAAAAACTGTTGTGACTTTTATTGGAATTGTGTTGAATCTGTAAATCAGTTTGGGAAGAAGTGACATCTTAACAATACTTAGTCTTCTAGCCCATGAGCACGGAATGTCCTTCAATTCATTTAAGTATTTTTTGGTTTCTTTAACACTGTTTTGTAGTTTTCTGAATACAGGCCCTACGTTCTTGGTTAAGTGTATTCCTAAATATTTGATTCTTTCAGTCACTGTATTAGTTAGCCAAAGAGTTGCTGATGCAAAATACCAGAAATCTGTTGGCTTTTATAAAAGTATTTATTTAGGGTAGAAGCTTACAGTTACCAGACCTTAAAGCATAAGGTACTTCCCTCACCAAAGTCTATTGCCACATGTTGCAGCAAGATCTTGTTGGAGCAAGACGTTGAAGCCAAGAGTTCAGGCTTCCTGGGTTCCTCTCTTCCCAGGGCTTGTTTCTGTCTGGGCTCAGCTGCCTTGCTCTCTCCACAAGACCAGCTGTAGACTGTTAGGCAACCAGCTCTGTCTCTCTCCCCAGGGCTCAATTCTCTCTGGGCTCAGTTGCTCTGCTCCTCTGTGTGCTTATTTCCTGGGCTCCAGCTCAAAACTCCCAACTCCATCATTTGCCGTATCTTTTCTCTCTGAGTCCCCATCCACCAAGGGGGTGAGGAGGCAGCTTCCTACTGATGTGGCCCAATTAAAGCTTTAATCATTATTTAATCAAGGAAAAGTGAAACCTCTGAATCCAATATAATCTAATATGCCCGGATGAGCAGACCAGTTTACAAACATAATCCAATATCAATTTTTGGAATTCATAAACAATATCAAACTGAAATAGTCATGATTATAAATGGAATTATTTTTCTGGTTTCCTCTTCCAATCACTCATGAATAGTATATAGAAATGCTACTAACTTTTGCATATTAATCTTGTATACCACCACTTTGCTGAATTTGTCTATTAGTTCAAGTTGCTTTGTTTTGTGGATTTTTTAGGATTTTGAGATATATGGTTAGTCCAGTGTGTCAACTTGGCCAGGTAATCATGCCCATTGTTTGGTCAAGCAAACACTGAGCTAATTGTAATACAAGGACATGTGTGGGCTTTAGTCATCAGTGAGTTTACTGCACAGATGACTGATTAAATCTATGATCAACCAGGGAGATAGCCGCCAGCAATGAGTGACGTTTTATCCAATCAGTTGGATTCCTTCAAAGAGGAAGTGATTTCAGCATTCAGAGAGAATTTCCCAGCTCATCTTTGTACAGCCAAGAACCCTGATTAATATAAGATCATATCAGTGAATAGAAAAAAATTTACTTCCTCTTTTCCTATATGGATGACTTTTAGTTCTTTATCTAGCCTAATTGTTGTAGCTAGAACTTCTAGCACAATATTGAATAACAGTGGTGACAGTGGGGTTATTCCTGATCTCAGAAGGAAAGCTTTCAGTCTTTCACCATTAAGTACAATGCTAGCTGTAAGTTTTTCATATATTCACTTTACCATGTTGGGAAAACCTTCTGCTATACCTATCTTTTGGGATGTTTTTACCCAAAAAGATGCTGTATTTTGTCAAATGTATGGTCCATTCTTGGTGTATCCAGTACTATGGGTTTTGACAAACATGTAATGTCTCAACATTTTTTAAAGTATATGAGAGATAATCTTTTCAACTCCTTCACTTGCCTTCCCAGACCTCTCAATATGGTGGGAGCACTATGGGCCATGAGTCTACTAAACCAACCACTACTTGTACTAAAGGCAGGTACTTCTGTCAAGCTTTTACTTTTTTTTTTTCTTTAAAGCTTTACACATTTCTTAAGCTTTCTCTAACATATACACTTTAAAACATTAACAACCAGGGGGAAACCAACATAAACCAACAGACTTTCAAGTTCTACTGGCATCATTCCTCTATTTACAAATTAGCTCTGAGCTAATTAGCATCAAACACAACTTGAAGCAGATCACCCTGACCCCTCTGCCCCTATAGAGTGGGGCTGAGGTCATGTGGTCTACAACAGAGGAACTCAGACCTCAGCCTCATGAACAGATGCAAATATAAACTTTTATAGCTAAAAGAGATTTAGTAATGAGGCTAAAAGAATATATTCATGTGAATATTCTCATTGTCCTGATTTTGGAATAATCAGGGTAAGCTAAAGATTCACTATATTAAAAACTATGCATGTGTCCCCAGACCTATTTTTTCTCCCTAGGTCTGATTTTTAGAATACTGGTGATAAACTAAGCCTGATTTATTATATGACCATCCTGCATGGGAAAAGACTGTAATTTTGGTTATCTTTGGTCAACCTTATGACATATAGCAGGGGGATGGATGTGGCTCAGGTGGTTGGGCGTCCGTCTTCCATGCGGAGGGACCTGAGTTCGAACCCTGGGACCTCCTGGTAAAAGTTAAAAAAATAAAAAACATAGAAGGTGTTTGGGCCACCAGGCCTGTGAGCGGGTGAGTGTCAGGCCCTGTGCATGGGTGTGACACCAGGCCCAGTGTGCGAGTGAACCATCAGGCCTCACAAGCCACACAGCAAGATGATGATGTAACAGGAGAGTGACACAGGGGAGAGCCAAGACGAGACACACTGAAAAACCAGGAACTGAGGTGGTGCAGGCAGTAGGACACTTCTCTCCCACATGAAGATTCTGAGGAATGAATGCCAGTGAAGAGAGGAGGAGAAGGATGAGGATGAGAAGAGAGGGCAGGAAATGGACACAGAGAGTTGCCCAGCAAATGGAAACAGAAACAGCAAAAACGGGGGGGAGGGGGCAGTAAAAGTTGATCAAAGTAAATAAATAAATAAGTAAATCCTTAAAAAAATGTGTAGGGAAGGAAGATACAGACTATAGTTAATAGTAATACTTTGACGATGCTCTTTCATGATTTGTTAACAAATGTTTCACAACAATGCAGGGTGTTTGTGGGGGCGTAACATGTGGGAGCCCTGTATGATGTTATGCTTATTTGTTTTGTAAGATCACAGTGTTTACTGAACACCTATAGTTTATGTATGATCATGTATGAATGATATACTTCAATAAATTGTTTTTAAAAAAGAATATGTTCATTCAGTTTAATCTCATATGCTCAAACTAAGATACCTGCAGGGTCTTTTCAATTATGTTTTAGAAATTCTCTTAATATTTGCAAGTAACAAAATTATGTTTCACTGTATTTTTGTGGTTAATGGGAAAGCATTTGAAATAAACCAGTATTTTTTGTAATAGTTAGTTTTTATTATACTATGAGCCTCAGAGAATGGGAGGGGCTTGTGAACCTCGCAACCTCTGAGAGCCACCGCCTGGGCATTGCTCCAACACATTATATTATAATGATTTGTTTAAATGTAAGTGCCCTACCACTGTTCAATGCCTTTTGAGGCACAGGGATTATGTCTGATTCATTTTTTTTTTAATCTCCAGCAATTAGAGTCCTAGGAAGAGAGTAGAAATTCACTAAAAGTTTAAAATATAAATTAATGATTGATCTGATGGATGAATGAGTAGAGGAATGAAGGGAAAGAAGGATGATTGTCTAAAATTTCACTTGTGCTATATTACATGTAGGAAATACAAAGATGCACCACTTTCTTTCAAGCCCCCCTACCCTTTTATGAAAAAGAGAGACAGAGAAGGAAACACAT
Source organism: Chaetophractus vellerosus (assembly GCA_004027955.1). Classification (NCBI taxonomy): domain Eukaryota; kingdom Metazoa; phylum Chordata; class Mammalia; order Cingulata; family Chlamyphoridae; genus Chaetophractus; species Chaetophractus vellerosus. The sequence continues at coordinate 12,897 of PVKH010012895.1, forward strand.
ATTAACTCAGTGTGAGGACTGTTAAGTGCAATCATATACTGGAACCAATCATAGCCTGTATGGGGTTCTCTGAAAAGCACAAAGCCTGTCATGTACAGGCACTCAATATCCGAATGAATGAGTGATTGAATGTATGAAAGTCCAGCAGACATGGTTTTATATCCCATTTCTCCATTTTTTATATGCAACACAAAAACTATGTCAGTAATAGTTCATAGTATATAATAATAATAATTAAATAATCTTCAAATAATATGAACATAACAAGAGTCTTCTGAAAATAAAGTTTCAATGGTCTTCTAGATCAAAAGACTCAGTCATCTGAGAGGACTAAAGATATTTAAAATGTTCTAAGGGGGGCTGGCTGTAGCCCAGTGGATAGGGCGCCGGTTCACGATATGGGAGGCCCTGGGTTCGGTTCCCAGGGACCTCTCCAAAGCGGGCAGTCCGCCTTGAGAAGGGCAAGCTGCCATGGGCGGGGCAAAAAAATCCACCACAGGCAGGGCAAAGCCACCACGGGCAGGGCAAGTCACCCGCAAACGGAGCAGATCCACCCGTGAACGGAAGCAGACCCGCCCGCGAATGGAGAAGAGCCGCCTGCACGATGACCTTACTCGGCGCATCGCCGCAACGGGGGAAGACAGAGCAGACACAGAAGAACGCAGAGAAATGAACACAGCAAGAGCAAGCAAAAAGGGGGGGATATGTAACCAAAAAAAAAATGTTGTAAGATTGCAAAGGTCTTACAAGATTGATTTCGTTTAAATACTTGAAAAGAAGATGTCAGGACATTACCAACAGAAAAAAGTGAACATTAAAAGTGGAAAAACAGCAGCCATGAAAGCTTCTTTAGCTGAATCAGTTTGTCCATAAAGGGACAATTATTCTATTCTGACTCACTAGCCAGCCTGAAAATATATTACCACTGTCAGCAAAACTAGAAATGGACCTAAACTAGTTTAGACATATGATGCAGAGAAAGACCTCAGTCTTGGGATACATTTTTACTAACAATGATCTAGATGCTACAAGTTTCTCAGCAAGAACAGGAAATGTATAAGACCTGACCCCTTATATACGTCCATCCACTGTCCCTTCAAAATCGGGTAAGACAGAACATATTTAGGCCACATACCTAAACACTCAGAAAAGTACAAACATTTGTGAAGGATATTGTTTGGGTACAATTCATCCTAAGGTAGAAGCACATGCATTTTTTGAATTAATTATGTCTAACCTAACTTCTCAAGATTAAAGCAGTTCTCCCTTTTTCAACCCAGTTACCATAGCTTCCATGGGGGAAAATGCAATCATTGGCCCCTAAACAATTCTTTGCTCTGATGTTAAATATTCTAGCCTGTAAGAATCAAAAATTGTGACTGTGTTATAGTGTATTTATAGGAAAAACCATTTCCTTCTCCTTCAGAGAGGAGCAATTTCATTTAAGGTGCACTGCCCAAACCTGTAACGGAATACACAGGGATATCAACGAACTAAAGCAATCCCACCACCTTCTAATGCCTGTTTTTCATTTTTGTTCATGTTTTCAATGCTGTAACATACTCTCTCTCTCTCTCTCTCTCTCTCTCTCTCTCTCTCTCTCTCTCCTCTCTCTCTTTTTATTTTATTTTTTGCTATGTAGAAAATCTTCAACATTTAATGCCATGATTGAACAGAGAGACCCTCTAGTGGCTAAGTTTTCCAACAAAATCTACAATCGCCTGCACAAAATGAAAAAGTGCTATTTACCTACACACGGGAGGAAATGATTGCCATTCCATTTTCTGAGTATTAGCAGAGAGAGCTGAAGTGCGTTCTTCCAATCTCCAACCACTTAATGGTGTCCTTCCTTTTTATTTTACAATACAACAAAGAGCTGCCCTTTAGTCTACTATCCTAATTCTGAGCTTATGCGACAAAATGCAGCTTTGGGGAAAAGACACACATTCATCACACAACTTCTTTCTACAAAGTGTTTCCCTTATATTCTGTGCTGCCCCCAGAGAACCAAGGATTAAATGAAGTGGGAGATTTTGTCATCAGAACTGAGAAAAACTCATGGTGTGAATCCTTACTCTTGAGAGAATTTGCTGAGTAGTATTAGCCAAGCTATTTTCTGACAAGCAGTGACTGAACATCAAATGGAAACCAAATGTTTCAGAACAGTCCAGACAGCCAACTCATGTTTAAGGAGCTGCACTTATGTGAAATACACATTTTCACTGATGTTCTCAGTTCATATCAGAAAATCAGGTTCTGCTGGTGCAGCCCAGCAGGTAAAAGCTCTGAGAAATGATGGCATGGCCTCATTATCCAGGGCTCTGTCTGCAGCTGGAAGACTGGCAAGAACACGTCTTTGTCGTCAATTAGTTAATTAAATTCCATGCTTAACCTAGTGATGCCCTTTAAATAAAATGCTTGCTAAATGATTTGAGCAGAATTATTAGCAGGAATCATGGTCAGACTGAATTATAGGAAAAGAACATGGGAATTTTAGTGTGTGGGAGAAAGGATTATATCACTTAAGGCTCTTTTTTTTTTAAGTGAGAGAAAACCTAACTAAAATTAGCTTAAGCCAAAAAGAGAACTTACAGACACAATTTGCTTAAAAGTGCAGGAATAAGCATAGCTTCAGGCACGGCTCTGTTAAGGTGCTCAGAAGGAGGTTTCTCACCATCCCTTAGCTACCTTCTACTTCAGGGCAGAAAGATGGAGCGGTAGATACAAAACTTGATGCTTTCTCACCTTCAAACCTAGCAGGTTAGAGCATCTTCCTCCAAAAGATTTCAGTAAAAGTCTCATTGGCTCTGACAAGCTGAAATCTACCTGTGACAAAGAAATGTGGGATTCTGATTGACCACATCTGAGTCACCTGCCATCCCCAGAACTGGAGGCTGAGTCAGTCCCACTGGCATCATATGACCGAGTGGCAATGACGGGGTGAGACCTAAAACACAGAGTGGAACTGACATTATAAGGAGGTGGAGCAGATGCAGAACAAGACGGTGAAGCAGGGAAATTTTTAAAAACATTTTCTCTGCAGCCCACACTGCACTCCAGACCAATAATATCAAACCTGTGAGGATTGGACCCATGTATCAATATTTTCTAAATTTCCCGCAGTGACTTCAGTGTACAGTTAAGATAGAAACTTTCCTCCATAGGCATCAAGATTTCCCTTCCTCAAAATCTTCCACACTCAACTTTTCCTTCCATCTGAGCCCTCACTTTCAAATTCTTGAATCTCATTCTTTGACAAATAAATTACGTTATTTCTAAAACTCCTTAAATCACTTGTTTCAAGCATATGCTACACTGGATGTAATCTTAGCTATGCTAAACAAATTTCATGACGTTAGAAAACTGCTTCTCTGGGATCTACTTTCCTCACGAGTTAAATATCCACAAAGGTACTTACCTTGTGGGGGTGTAGATTCAGAATGATCTAGGTAAAGGGCCTGGTATAGTGTCTTTACACAGTAGGAAGTAAAAAAAAAATAGTAACTATGATTATTGGTCCCTACCTGTAAAACTTCTGTAACTCTCACCTTTATCTACACAGTGATAGAGGATTTGAACCAAGGAAAGCATACCTTAAAAATACCAGTAGAGAACATCATCAGACTCTCCACAACAAAGTAGTGTGTTGGTGGAGGGCTGTTGTATGGGGATTCTGCATTTTGTGCATGATTATTTTCTAAGTTCACAACTTCTCTAGTAAAATGTATATATATATATATATAACATGAGAAAAAAAAATACCAAGAGAATATAGCAAACTTAATGGTAAATTGTTGAAAATATTCCCACTGAAGTTAGGAAGTCCCACTTCCATTTAACATTTTATTGGAAGGCCTCGTCAATAAGAAAAGAAAAGACAGAAAGATATTGAGATTCGAAAAGAGGAAATAAAATTATTATTATTTGCTGTGACATGATTGCATATGTAAAGAACAAGAAAAAATCAACAGATAAAATTTCTTTCTCTTGTCTTTTTGCACTAATTAGATCATCCAATACAATTTTGAATAGGAGTGGTGAGAGAGAACATACTTGCCTTATTCCCAAACTTACCAGAAAATCATCCAGTTCCACCCAATTAAGTATGATATTAGTTGTATGCTTTTTGTAGGTGTTCTTTAGAAAATTGAGGAAATTTCCTTCTATTCTTAGTG
>PVKH010012897.1:0-17074 GCA_004027955.1 Chaetophractus vellerosus
TATGTATTAGACCATTATAATATTGGGAAAAAGTTAAATAACAATTGAATATTTAAAATTTATGATAGCAATAGAGAAAATACTATGAGATATCTAATCATCCACTGTCAAAGAACTGATATTAGAAAGTCAGAGCTGGGGAAAGATAATTCTAGCTTGAATTTGGGTAGCAGAATTAGCAATTTGAGATGAGTCTTCACAGTCAGGAGACTTTAGGATTATTGAAGAGGGATGCAAAAAGAAATTAGGGAGAAAATTACAGATCACTCTGAGTAATCAATTTTACTATATTAGAGAATTTTTTAAGAGGAGTTTTGGAGATGTGAGGCTGTCTCATAGGAGATCAGAACATTTCTGTGGAATTAATAATTGAGTGTATGAAAATGTGACTTAGGGCCAAATCGTAGAAGATTTAAAATATCAGGGTCTGAGGCAAGTACATCTATATATACTATTATTAAACTCGACGACAATCATGGAAAATTGTAAGTTTTAATAATTATGTATTCACAGAAGAGAAAAATAAAACTCACAAAAGTTAAGTGACTTGCTAATGTTGGACTAACTTGAAGAAGGAATAATATTTGGGTAGGCTAGAGATACCCAATTTATCTTAATGTCAAATAAATTACTGTATTATGCATATTACGTTTTCAATATATGGTGATATTCTTAGTGGTAAGGACCATGTCTTTATCATTTTTTTTTTTTTTTGGAATTCTATATCTAGCTTGTAAATGAGTGAGTAGGGAGAGACGGAATGAAGAGATACCTATTGAAAGGGGAATGCAAAGTTGAGAAATGAGGTGATTTGGGTCTGACCTAGGTAGTATTAGTGGGTATTGAAAGAAAGGACTGGATATGAGAGAGACATCAGAAGTAAAAATCAACAAAACTTAATGGATAATTAAATGATGGGGAAAGGGAGAAGTCTGTGACTCAAGGGTTTGGGTCCGAGTGATTGCAAGAGTGATTAAAAGAAAGATGGTACTGTTGAAAGAATTGGGAAAATCAGAGTGGAAACTCATTTCTGAAGAAAGCTAATAAATTATATTTTTGACATAAAGATGCTTTCTAATATAAATTCAGAGCCCTTCCTTTGTTAACAAAATTTTAGGACCAGTAGTTAATTTGCTATAATGTCCCAACATTCATTTATACATGTTTTGGAATAAAGTTCTTTTTTAGAGATAGGTTAGCTGTGAAGAAGGAAACTTGGACGTTATCTGAATAAAGGTAATAAATGAGCCTTGAGTATTGAGTATTCATAAAAGAACTTCAGACTGTCACATTCTACCCTCTGAATCCCCAAAAGACTTGTTCTTTCCATATGTAAAATTTCACAATATTTCAAAAGCCTTAAATCATTTCAGCAGCAATGCTAAGTACAAAATCTCATAAAAATCAGTTAAAGGTATCCGTTTGTCTTGGGGGTGCCATTCCCCTCTGGCTGTAGACCTGTAAAACTTAGAAAACAAGTTACTTACTTCCAATATACAAAGGAGGGACAGACATAGGATAAACATTTGCATTACCATAGGGAGAAATTGGAAGGAAAACAGGTGTCACAGGTCCTCAAAAGTTCTAAAAACCTACAGGGCATTCTCCATTAGATTTCAAAGTCTGAGAGTCATCCTTGGAATAATGTCTTCTCCTCAGTGTCTTCTCCTCGGGGCCTCATGAGGGCATACCCCTTCCACAGGCTTGCTCAGTGACCATCTTCTTGATTCTACCCTGGGTTGTGGCCAAGCTCTAGACCCCACCCTCCAAGAATATTGGGTTGATGGCCACATGTTCCCCAATCTCTGGGGGATAATCTCAACCCCCTTAGTTCAGTAGGGTGGCAGCAACATTCTCTGTAATCTCTGGCATACAGGCCCACCCCCTCAGAACAGTGGGGTGATGCCCTAACTCTCCCTAATCTATGGGGAATAGATCCAGCACCCTCAGAGCAATGGGATTTTATTTAGAGGAAAATCTTACAGTTCTGAGGCCATGAAATGTCCAAATCAAAGCATCAGCCGAGATGCTTTCTTACCACAGGTTGGGTGTTGACCTAACTCTCTCTAACTGCTGGGGAATGTGTCTCTGGCTGGAAGGTCCATCTCCTTTAAATGCTGGGGCAAATTCACCCTTTCTGCACACATGGGTGGAGCCCCTTTTTTGTCCTAAGAAGATGTCTTAAGTCTAGACCTCAGCTTCCACAGTTTTCTTCTTGAAGCCTTTTTTTCTTTTAATCTCTCCCCTCCCTGTCCCTTTTAGTCCAGGCTGACAGTGGTTTCATTTATAGATATCTCACAGAAAGCTTGATGGTTTATCATGCAGGAAACAGGAGTCAAAGCCATCAGACAGTAAGATTTTCCACAAGTCCTTCCTGGATAACTGCATTTCCAATCCTGACTTACAAGAAAATGGCTGGCTAGTTCCAAGTTTAGTTAAGTCCTCACATGGGGTACTGTCCTTTGGGGGCTTGTTTTCTGGAAGCTTGGAAATTCCCAAACCTTCAATCTCTGGTTTCTTCATACCCAGAAATATAGTTCTCAGCTTATCCCCTTCCTCTTGCATTTAGCTATAAGCTGCAAAGAGAAGCCAGGCTGCATTTTCCACATTTAATTTAGAAATTTCCTCGGCTAAATGTCCAAGCTTGTCATTTTCAAATTCTACCTTTCATCTAAAATCAGGAGTCAATCTTGCCAAGTTCTCTGCCACTTTAAAACAGGGATCGCCTTTCCTCCAGTTTCCAATAATAGTTTAATCATTTCCTTTTAAGGCCGCATCAGAAATAATTTTAGGGTCCATATTCCTACCAACATCTCCTCAAAGCAGTCTAGGTTTTGTCTATCAAGCATTTCACATTTTCTCCAAAAAATTATCTCTTACCCATTGATAAAAGTTATTCTAACATTTTTGGTAATTGCAAGCAGTGGCACCCTTCTCCCAGGACCAATTTCTTTCTTCGTTTGCCAACAGGCTGCTGATGCAAAGTACCAGAAATGGGTTGGCTTTTATAATGGAGATTTTATTTAGGAGAAAAGCTTACAGTTCTGAAGCTGTGAAATGTCCAAATCAAGTCATCAGCAAAGATGCTTTCTCACCAAAGGTTGTCTTCTGGCAGATCCTGTAGTCCCACCACATGGTGAGGCAAGATGGTGGGTCTGCCAGTCTCTCGCTGCTTTCTCCTGGAGCCCAGCTGTGATCTCTCTGGGCCTCAGCTCCTTGAGCCTCTCAGGGCTTCTCTGTCTTTCTGTAAGCGGTAGGCAAACCTGGGTCCTCTCACTCACATGGCTGGCTCACAGTGGCAGAGTTCCCTTTTCCTTTGTCTCTCTCTGTGTGTCTCCATTTATTTAAAGCTCTAGTAAGTGGGCAGAGGCTCAACCTGAATCATGCCTCACTGATGTAGTCCAGTCCAAAGGTTCTCATACCCACAAGAATAGATTAGTTCAATAACATAATCTTGGGGACTGGATGTGGCTTAAGTGGTTTAGCGCCTGCTTGCCACATGGGAAGTCCCGGGTTTAATCCTTGGTACCTCCTACCAACAACAACAACAATAAAAAACGAACAAACAAATAGCAAACAAATGGAAAAACCAACTCAGGTAAGCTGATGTGGGTCAGTGGTTGAGGGCCAGTTTCCCACATATGAGGTCCTGGATTCAGTCCGTGGCCTAGTACCTCAAAAAAAAAAAACATAATATTTTTCTTTTTGGAATTCATAAAATAACTTCAAACTGTCACAAATATGAATAGAATTTGCAGGAAAAGAGCAAGTGGAGACAGAACAAGTGGTTGAGGAATGACCACTAATTATGGCCATTCAGTTATTGAATTGGAGGACAAAGTAGAGGCAGAAAAAAGAAGGGGAGATAGACCAGAGCAGTATTTTAGAAAGCAAGGGAGAAGAGGTCTTGCATGATGAAAGGGCTGCTAGAATTATATACATGCAGGGAAGGTAAATATTGTGAAAAGGCCCCTAGAACATGTCAGTGAGGTCTTCAAGGTTGGCAGATTGTCTTAAATTTCCTGAAACCTCAGGACTTTTAAAAAAATTTTTTTAAGGATTTAGTTTTCAGTGTAAAAGTACTAATGCGCTTTTTTTCCTCTTGAAAGATTATTGCACCACTTAATTCGTTTGATGAACTGAGTGTGCTCTCTAGATTCAGGTTCTAGTATACAAGATTATCTCCTGAGAAAAAAATTTTTTTTCTTTTTTTAGATCTTGTCATATTCAGAAGTTGCTGAAGTTCGAGAGACAGTGAGTAATATTTGGTGCTATGTTTGAAATGTTAACTTTTACAATTTTTTCAGGATTCTTTTAAGGCTCTTAAAATATATTTTCCACTGCATTTAATCATAGATAATTATGTAATTGTAAGAAATAATTAATGTGATTGAAAAGATCAATTTTAAAAATTGATTGTATTTTTTCTAAAATGTAAACAGTTCTAATATTTTTTACTATCAAAATAATATGTATCAGTGTAGCACACTTAAATAATACAGAAGAATATAAGATAAGTAAAATCTTACTTCCTTGAGGTAACCACTGTAAATCTTTTCTGTTAGTTTGTGTATATATGTTTTATATATGAAATTTTATATGTGGGTCATATCATCCAAACTCTTTTATAATGCACTTTTAAAAGCTAAGAGATAGTGGATATACTTCTGTCAGTGGAAAAAAATCTTTAGTGACTGCATGGTATTTCATTGAATAGATGTATTATTATTATTTAATCAATACTCTATTGAACATTTTGGCTTACTATACATTGTATTGTGATAAATGTTCAAATTTTTGAACATTTTGGATTATCACCTTAGTATACATTCCTAGAAGTGGAATTGTTGGATCGAAAGTGTGATTAGGTTACTTTAAAATATATCTGGCGGGCCAGATCATATTCTCTGTCTGATAATGAAAAGCTCTAGCTCCCCCCAGAATATTCCCTTAAAATCTGTCGTGTAAAACTCAGGGTTAAAATGTGCAAATTCATTTTCTGCGAGTGAAATTGCAGGAATATAAAAAATTGAGCTGAGTGTAGAATGATGACTTCTGTTGAAAGAATAGATCTCAGCTGTGTTATATATCCCATGCTGAAGTTTCTTATTCTAAGGAAGGACCAAAATATAACACTAAGAGAACTCTTGAGATGTTTTGGGGGCCAGCTGCAGGAGGATTGCCTCTATGAGAATAATTTTATTGGAGAAAGAGAAGTCTGTCACCTGCTGTATCAATGCTTGATAAACTTTTTTGTGCTTTGAATTAAGTTCATCAGATGACTTAAATCAAGTCAATATGTATGTTAAGAAGGAATTGCTCTGTTAAAGGTGATGGAATTAAACTCTAGATTGTGGATGGGTTTATTTCTGTGTTAAGGGTGGCCATTCATCCTGGTTTGCCCATGACTGAGGGATTTCCCAGGATACAGGACATGTTAATGTAATGTAAACGTCTACCTATTCGTTTACATTTCTTAAAGATTGTGTGTTTTATGCTAATTATAGATGGGATGGCAAGTATTTAGAAGAATATCACAATAAAATCACAGTTTTTGCATAATGCTCTTTTTCTGAGATCTGTACGCTGAAACCAGTAAAGATTTAAATAATGGCTATAAATATTCATGCTTTTAATTAATGTGTTTTGGTAGTGTACTAATTAATAATAAATGAAAGTAAAATTCCCGACATGTTGTTATTTTATTATTTTAAGCCCATAATTTATGCCAAAATAGAGGATTTATTTACATAACTAAGAAATTATTGAGATGACTATGTAGACATTGTCTAAGGAATATTGGCAAACATAAGTTACTCAAATAGAGAAAATGTTTCTGTTATATGTTAATGGTGTTTTTTTTTCTGAATAAGCTGAAAAGTACCTGGATTCTGTGAGATTCTAGAAGTATTTTGGTTCTTCAGCAAAAGCCAAGAAAAGTGGCTAGCTTTTTCTTCTTTTTCATATCTCACAAGATACCTGTGTAGAGTATTTCCACACCAATCATTTCACATTGTTTTTATCCATGTGTTATACACGAATACTACGCAAATTAGATCTGGGTCCTAAAAAGCCAGAAGGATAAGAAGTTAGACAGTATGCAATTTAACCATGTGCAGAAGACTTTAGAGACATTGTTATTGGGTGAAATTGATACCTAATCCTCAATGACTTATATCTCATTTCCTATAACATTACTTGCAAGTAACTCTGGGAGGATGATTTCCCAATTTAATGCCTTTTTCTCCACATTCTTCTAGCGAAGATTTCTGAAGGCATGGTTATATTTCGTTGTTTTTTCAGCTTTGCTGTGGAATGCTTCAACTTAATTCTTCTGTTATTTCATTTTTTTTTAAAGATTTATTTATTTTATTACATATCTCCCCTTCCGCCCTGCTGCGGCGACACGCCGAGACTGGTCACTGCGCAGGCGCGGCTTTCCCCACTTGTGGGCGGCTTCTGCTTCCATTCACGGCCGGCTTTCAGTTTGCGGGTGGCTGGCTGCACTCCATTCGCGGGCTACCTGCCCTGCCCGTGGCAGCTTTTTCCCTGTCCGTGGCAGTTTTTTGCCCTGCCCACGGCGGCTCTGGCCCGCCCATGGCGGCTTGCCATTCTCAAGGCAGTCTGCCTGCTAGGAGAGGTCCCCGGGAACCGAACCCGGGCCTCCCATGTGGTATGCCGGTGCCCTATCCACTGGGCTATCGAGCCGGCCCCTGTTATTTCATTTTAACATATATTTTTCTGGTGCCTGTTATTTTACCATTTGGCATTTTTCAATCTCCTGAGATTAAGCCATCAAGTCATGTACCCAAACCCTCACATATATCAAAAACTATATTATTCTCTTACCACCCTGTACCTTTCTCTAAACTACAGGTCTATATATTCAAATGCCTAGTTGGCATTTCCACTTAGATGACTAACAGGCATTTCAAACTTAATTTGTCCCAAACTGAGCTAATATACTCCTGGAAAACTAGCTCCTCTGTCTTTTCCATCTTAGAAAATGGCGGTTTAGTTCTTCCAGGTGCTTAGGCCCCAACACTTGACATCATCATGGCTCCTCTCTTTCTCTTTTATCCCACACTAAATTAATCTGGAAATCCTGTTGACTCTACCTTCAGAATATACTCAGAATTTGACTACCTCTCATCACTTTCATTGCTACCACCTTACATCTAAGGTAGTCTCTTGTAGACAACAAATAGATAGCTCATGTTTTTTTTATCCATTCTATCAGTCTATGGCTTTTAACTGGGGAGTTCAATCCATTAACATTCATTGTTACTACTGTAAAGGTATTTCTTACTTTGTCCATGTTATCCCTTGGCTTCCTGTTGTCATATCTTAACTATTGTCTATCTTTTAACCCTTTCAGGTTTTTCTTACATATGTTCTTCATTTCTGCAGTCTTCTTCAGGGCTCTTGCCATTGTCTTTTCCTTTCAGGCAGTAACACACTCCTTGATGTCTCTTGTAAATCTGGTCTCTTGATAATATACTCTCTCAGTTTTTGTTTGTCTATAAAGACTTTGAACTTGCCTTCATTTCTGAAGGATAGTTTTGCTGAATGAAAAATTCTTTTAGTACTTTAAATATATTGTACCAATGCCTTCTTGCGTCCATGGTTACTGATGAGAGATTGGCACTTAGCCTTACTGAGGCTCCCTCATAAGTAATACATTGCTTTTCTCTTCCTGCTCACAAAATCCTTTCTTTATCTTTGGTCTTTGACATTCTGAATAGTAGATGTCTCGAAGTAGGTCTCTTCAGATTTATTCTGTTTGGGGTACACTGCCTCATAAGGGTGGAAAATTTTTCAATCAAAGAATATTATTCAAATATTCTTTCTACCCTTTACCATTCTCTTCTCTTTCTGGGATACCGATAACGTGTATGTTTGTGTGTTTCATGTTGTCATTCAATTCCGTGAGTCCCTGTTAAATATTTTGCATTCTTTTCTCTCTTCTCCTATCTTTTTAAGTTCAAATGTTGTCTTTTGAATTCACTTATTTATTCTTCTAATCTGCTGTTATATGCTTCTAACATATTTGTAAATATATTATTTATTAGAGAAATTGGGAGCCTACAAAATAATTGTGCATAACATGCAGAATTCCCATATATCACACCTCCACCAATATCTTGCGTTGTTGTGGAACATTTGTTATATATTATCAAAGAACATCTTCAAAATAGTACTGTAACTATGGTCCATAGCTTGCACTTATAGTTTTTCCATACCCCCCCTTTAGTAACACTATGTATTTGCTGTGTTGTACACCTGATGATATAGTTCTTTAGAGAATGCTCACATATTTGTACTGTTAATCACAGTCTGTGGTTCACCATCCAGCACATGGTTCACTGTGTTATATGGTCCCATGCCTTATACCATCCATCCAAAGTGTACACTCAGTGGCTGTCACTTTCATCACAGAGTTGTGCAGTTATTGCCTCAGTAAATTTTTTTTGTTACATATCCCCCCCTTTCTGCTTGCTCTTGTTGTGTTCATTTTTGTGTTCTTCTTTGTTTGCTTTGTCTCCCCCCGTTGAAGCGAGGCGCCGAGTCAGCTCACCACGTAGGCGGCTTGCCCCACTTGTGGGCGGCTCTGCCCCGCTCACGGGTGACTTGCCCTGCCTGTGGCGGCTTTGCCCTGCCCGTGGCGGCTTTTTGCCCTGTCCACGGCGGCTCTGCCCCGCCCATGGCAGCTTGCCCTCTCAAGGCGGTCTGCCCTCTTGGAGAGACCCCCGGGAACCGAACCTGGGGCCTCCCATGTGGTGAACCGGTGCCTTATCCACTGGGCTACAGCCGGCCCCATCACTAAATTTCTTAATGTTTTCCTTAGTCCAAAAGAAAAAATTTCATACCCCTTATTATTGCCCCTTAGCATTTATATAGTACATTTGTTGACATTGATGCAAGAACATTACAGTGTTGCTGTTAACTAAAGGCCATAAATTTATATTAATTGTATTTTTCCTATGCATCACCATGTTCTTAACAACTTGTAATAGTAAGGTACATTTGTTCTAGTTCATAGAAGAATCTTGTTGTATTTGTACTATTAACCACAATCCTTATTCACCACTGAGTTCACTATGATATTATTATTCTCTAGATTCTTTCAATTGAGATTTACATCCCTAGACCAGCCCTTTCAGCTTCAATCCCATTTATAAGCCAGCCGTGTTAGTTATACTCACTATAATATGTTACCATCAACTCTATACATTTCCACACTTCTACAGTCAAGATAATTAAAAATTCTACAGACGTTAAACATCAGTACCCCTTCTCAGCTCTCCTCCTATCTCCTAGTAACCTACACTGTAGATTTCAAGTCATTGTGTTTATTCTTCGTATTTAATTCATATTAGTGAGACTGTACAATATTTGTCCTTTTGTGTCTGGCTTATTTAGCTCGGCATAATTTTCTTAAGGTTCATCCGTGTTTTCATATGTGCCCCAGTTTCATTTCTTCTTACAGCAGCATAGTATTCCATCATATGTATATACCACATTTTGTTTATCCATTCATCAGTTGATAGAAACTTGGGTTGTTTCCATCTTTTAGCAATTGTGAATAGTGCCGCTATGAACATCAGTGTGCAAATGCCTATTCGCAACACTGTTTTCAGTTCTGAATGTATTCCTAGTACAGGGATTGCCCGATCATGTGGCAGTTCTATATTTACCTTCCTGAGGAACTGCCAAATTGTCTTCCACAGAAGCTGCACCATTTTATATTCCCACCAACAGTGAAGGATATTCCTATTTCTCCACATTCTCTCCAGCACTTGTAGTTTCTGTTTTATTAATAATGGTAATTCTTTAAGATGTGAGATGATATTTCATTGTAGTTTTGATTTACATGTCCTTAATAGCTAGTGATATTGAACATTTTTTCATGAGCTTTTCCTCATTTTTATTTCCTCTTTGGAAAAATGTCTAGGTAATTTTTTTTGAGTCAAATGAAAATCTTTATTAATGGTTTCAACAATAAAACAGGTGGAAGAGCCTGGAAACATGGATAACTCCTCTGGCAGCAGGCAGGGTGGAGGAGGAGGCCAGGAGGTAGGTCTCTGAATTTTCCCCGTACCTCGGCAAAAGTGGAGCCCAGGCCACGGGCCGGATTCCCCTCATTCATTTGTATCCTTAAGCCACCTTATCCAGGGAAGCCCAGGGCAGCAGCTAAGGGCAGGATACTGAGCAGCCAAAGGCCAGGCCTTGGGGCAGTTGGATAAAGGGGGTCCAGGATTAGACCCCTTTGGCCTGGCATCACCAGGAGTTGTCATGGACTGATCTTCAGATAGAACATCACCACAACTGAGATGGACAGCTTCACATGAAGCTACTCATCATCTCCTTGGTGTCCTCTGAGCTCCGGGAGTTGGCAAAGCTGATGAAGGAGCAATGGACTGGGACTGAAACACACCACTTCAGCTTAAGCATGAGGCCACACATGCTGAATATCATGCCGAGGAGGTTCATGTAGTCCAGCATCAGGTCATCCGAGGCCAAGTTAGACTTGCTTGGCATGGGCTTATACCTCAGCACTTTGTTCAGCCTCCGTGGGTCTGACATACTCTTCTTGACATAGCGAGTGGCTCCTTTGGACAACTTCTGTGCCTTCTTCCCTATTTTGCAAGAGAGCTACACCCTACCTGAGCTACTCCAGCGCCACCTTAGATCAAACTGCTCAATATTCTCCCAGAAAACTAGCTTCTCTGTCTTTTCAGTCTTAGAAAATGGCAGTTTCATCCTTCCTGGTTGCTTATACCCCAAAACTTGACTTCATCGTGACTCCTCTCTTTCTTTTTTATCCCACATTAAGTCCATCTGAAAATACTGTTTACTCTACCTTCAAAATATATTCAGAATTTGACTACTTCTTATCACCTTCATTGCTACCACCTTGGTCCCAGTCACCTTCATCTCTCCCCTAGATTATTCCAGTAACCTCCTAACTGGTATCCCTGATTCTACTCTTGTCCCTCTAGTGTTTCCTCAACATAGCAGCCAGAATGGTCCTATTAAAATAATCCTATGCTGTCATTCCTTTTCTCAAAACCCTCCAGTGTCTTCCATCTCATTCAGAATAAAACAAAAATCCTGACCAGGCCCTCCAAAGGCCTATACAATCTGGTACTCGTTTATCTCTTTGACCTTATCTCCTGCTACTCTCCTACTTGCTTTTTTATTGCAGCCACAGTGGCCTTCTTACTATTCCCAGAACATTGCAGACTTGCTCCAATCCCAAGCCTCTACTCTATACTTCTTCCTCCGTCCTGCCTGGAATACACTTCCCCTATATATCCTTATGGTAAGTTCCCTTATTTTATTCAGTCAAATCCTTACCCTTCTCAGGCCACCCTATCTAAAATTTTATCTCCCTCTTCCTTAACATTTTATTTGCCCAAATTCTTTGAATACTTTTTCCTTAGCATTTAGAATATATAGTACATTTTGAATTTTTACTTATCTCTATTATGTTGTTGTTCATCTCCACGATTAGAATACAGGCACCCTTAGGGCAGAATTTTTGTCTGTTTTGTTCACTGTTGTATCTCTTGGTGCTAAACTGTCTGTAGTAGTTACTCAATAAATATTCTTGGATGGGTGGGTAAATGGATAGTAGGAATAGACAATGTTTATTATGATTATTCTTTAGTGCCTCAATTTGAAAAAAATAGAATTAATTGAGTAGAATCAGATTTATATGACACAGGCATGCTTGAAGATAGAATGTTAAGGGTAGGCATAATTGAAGGTTTTTGAAACAGATATTCAGGAGTTGCTATTTATGCTAGGGTTTCTTTTCTGAGAGGAATCGGGGAAGGCATATAGCTGCACAGGAGTTAACATTGTGTTTTTAATTGACAGAACTGTACAACAAAAATGAGCTTAATCTTTTATTCCAAATGGGAGCCTAACTAAAAAATCTTCACCATTTCATTAGCCCTATTAAATTAAGTACTCCCAAATATGTATATAGATGGTTAGGATCATTGCTTTCCTTTAGGAAGTTACTGGTAGATCTAGGGAAATGTAATTATTCCTTTAGTAGAGTAAGATCTTTTAGAAGATGTCTGTGAAGCATTTGTAAAGTTTGCCACAACTGTCTCTGCTAGCTTCCTAACTTCTCTCCGTTTTCTAGTACTGTGTTAGTTATTAAATGCTGCATAGCAAATTATCCCAAAATTTAGTGGTTTAAAACAACAAGCATTAATTATATCATAGTTTTTGTGGTTCAGGAATCCAAGAGCACCATAGCTAGGTGTCTCTGACTCAAGGTCTCACATATAGTCAAGCTGTTGGGAGTAGAAGGGGCTGCTAATATCTCATCTGAAAGCTCAACTGGGTGGATGGGGAGAGCTAGGAGATCGACTTCCAAGCTCACATATGTGATTGTTGGCAGACCTCAGTTCCTTGCCTAATGGGCCTTTCTGCAAGGCTTCCTTATGACATGGCAGCTGCCTTTCCCTGGGTTAAGCTATTGGAGAGAATGAGAGACTGCACTCAAGATGGAAGTCACAGTCTAATCTCAGAAGTGTCATCCTATCACTTCTAGCATATTCTTTTAAATTAGAAGTGATTCAGTTAAGTCCAGCCCATGCTCAAAGACAGGGGATTAACTTCAAGGCATGAATACCAGGAAGAGGGAATGAATGGGGGTCATATAAGAGACTGCCTACCACAATACTTTTAATCTTTTCCCACAAGCTTGCTAGTTGTGATAACATGGCTATCAGTAATAAGGTCTTGAGCACAATTAATTGATTGTCACCAAAGTTGTATATTTTTAAAGTTTATAAGTGAAATTGAAATCAGTTGCAGAAGGATGGACTTAAATGAGGCAACCACAGAAAAAATGAATAAAGCAAGTACCTTTAAAGACATTAGAACATAATTTGAAGCATTGTGAAATAGCTATCACATTAGGGAAATAGCAGATCCAAGATTTTTTCCAAGGAAGACAGAAGTCCAAAGCAAATAACTGTTCTGTGGTTTTTAAAAATTCTTAATCCTTTTTGGTCACAGCCAACAGCCAATTAAGATTCCCTTATTCTCTTTAAAAAAGACAAAGTTATAATCAGTGCAGTTTTTTTGTGTTACTTTAGTGTTGATATGTTACTATACTTGGATTTTGAAAATGGAGGTGAGCCGAGCACACTGTACGTAACAAGAGAGACAAAAACACTTATCCATAGGCAATGTCTAGAGAAATGTGTGTTAAAATAGTTACCAGACAAAAGGTCAGTAGTTTTTTTCCTATTTCTTTGAGTTGATTGTAAACTCTTCATTCATGACTTGGATCTTTTGACTTCTAAAGAACCAGTAGCTTCAGATGTCGTGTTTGATTTTCTGACTTAGTAAATAGTCCTCTTTTTTTTTTTTTCTTTTTTTGCCATTTGAAAACAACTTTGTTCTACTTTGTGAATGTCTTTGTAGAATCTCTTTGCACAATGCTTGGCATAGAATAAGCACTCCATAAATGTTAGTTCCTTTCTTTTTGTAGAAGAAACAGACTAAATCTCTAAGTCAAAATTGCTTTCATGGCATGCAAAACTAATATTTAATAGTGCATGGGTTGTTATATGTTTATAAGCCACTTAAATTTAAGAAATGAATAAAATTTTTGCTGTTCCTTACATTTCTAAATAATTTTTACCACTCCTAACCTAAAATATAATTGAAATCAGTTTTTCACTTGAATAATTTTCAAAACAAAATACTTGGTTAATTCCATTCTTCTCTTTACCAAATTAAAAAAATATTTATATTTGATAATGCCTAAGCCAGTATGGTTTTTTGTTTGTTTTTTTTTTTGGATAGGAAAAGGAAATTCCTTTTAAGTTATGATTATTAGGATTGATGTGCATGTGCTTTCTACTTATAAACTAATGCTATTTTCCTTGTCCTTTTGTTTCACTGCTGCTTCCATCCTGATGCATTTTGCTTCTTCCTGGTTTGGACTGTATTTGTTCGCTGCTCAATTACCCTGCCTAATAAAAGCTTCTTGGTGATAGCAAAGATGTCCTTGGGTCATCAAGTAAGTAGCTAAAGTTTGAATAGCATGTTTGGGGACATGATAATATTTTCATATGTACTTATGGAAGGCAAAAGGTATTTCTATCTTGATTTATTATGTCTTCTAATTTTCATTCCAGGCATTGAAAATTCAAAATAAAAAATATAAATCTTTATTCGGTGTCCATATGTTCTCAGTGTCCTCTAAATTTGATACGCAGTGTTTGTGTATTTATATCTTGATTATTTAAGGATGGATTACTTACTTGGCTAAATATTTAATTAGTAACTTAGTACTTCTTAATCATAATATTCCTTTTTATAATCATTGTAAAGTTTAGGTCAGACTACTTGGAGGCTAGAGACAGTGCAAGGAATTCACTGCCATATGGAAATGAGGAATAATGTTTTATTTTTGTCACAATTTTTATGGAATAGATAGTCTGGTTATGAGTTTTTTCCATACATTGGGGGTTTCATAAGTGAAAAATGTTTCATCTTAAGGATTTAGAAGATGTACCTTTTAAAATTTTATCCAGTTCACCTCAACAAATTTTACATATTTTTTTTTTATCCAGACATTTGCTAGCTTTGGAGATATACAATGCATAAAACATGTGCCCTGCATCTTTATAGGCCAACTGAGGACTTAGACCCATGAATAGATAATTTCAAAGTGTTGTGGGAAGGACAACTTTTGTATTAAAAAATATAGACTTACTATATAAGTTCTTGTTAGTGTTGTTTTTGGCAATTAATAGATAGTAGACATGGTGCATTTTAATTGAATAAATGCCTTAAATATGTAAATCAGTCATTTAAATCATAAATGTTTACCCAAAATGTAAGCACTGTACATTACAGATATACCTCCCACTGAATTAGAAGCTCAAATTGATTTTTCCTTTTGTAAGTATACCTCAGCTCAATGTCCCCAAATAAAAGCATTTAATATCTCTTTAAAAAAATACACACACACTCACACATATATACATATAAGGAGTTACTGAGGTGAGAGGAACTGTAGAGACTATCTAATAAAACATTCATGTTATAGGTGAAGAGCCTGAATCTAAACACTTAAATATCTAAGGAATTAGAATGGGTTATTTTTATCTCTAGCCCAGTGTGCCATCTATTATTTTTCAAAAATTCAGAATGAAACTATCAATTTGCTGAGTTCACATCTAGTCAAATAATTAAAATTTTTGTTATCATATATCAGATAAAGCTTTTAATTTTACTGAAGAGAAATATAGGTAATTATATTGATTTAGGAAGTTTTCATATTTATCCCTAGTTATCTGACTATTGACAGTTGGTTTACTGCTCTAGGATTCAATTTTCTCAATTGCCAAAGGAGATTAGGCAAGATAATGGCCAGAGTTTTTCTAGTTGTAAAATTCTTTGATCTATATTAGCTGCTATTTTGTATGTCATGTTTTTTTTAAAGATGTGATTTAATATGCAAAAATTAATTTTTTCCTTCAACAATTCACAATATTTTAAATATTATTTATTATACAGCTATCATTATTAGAAGAGTAGCTATTTTAAAACATAGAAAAAAGTATACAAATCCCAAAACATTCTTATGTTTTGTTGTTCAGGCTTGTGATACTTGTTAGATATTTATAATGGGTTCTTCAGTTACTTTAGCATGTATATTTAGATGTTGTCTCAGGTGAACTGAATGGTGCTTCTGAACTTTATAAATAGAATTGCGTTTTTAATATGAACTGAAATGGTTCTCTTTTAGAAACTGAGTTTTATAAATGGAGACGTCTCTAATTTTTACTTGAAATAGAAGATTGTTACTATGGTTATATACTTTAAGCATATATAAATAAAAATATACACTATGTAATAGAAATGAGTTTATATTGTATTCTACCAAGTAAAATCACTTGACTTCATCTTATTTTAGCTTTAATTCTTTAATTTAGATTAAGGGAGGAACACCAGAGTTTGAAGCTTGTAAGATTCTTCAAATGTTATATTGATGAGTTGAATTCATAAAGTGAGTTGATGAGTTCAACTCATAATTATATTCCATTTAGAATGTACCACTGGTATATTAATTATGTTACTATTAATTATCCTAATGTGATTTATACTATTCTTAAGATGAGTAAAGTGTGTTGAATAGCAAAGTACATTACTTTACTTTCACTGCAGAGTGGAAACCAGCAGAGGGCACATTGTAATGTTAGATTAAGTAGCTGAAAACCTTATGCAACAATAGACTGATTGTAGTGTCAGAAACTACACTGGAATCATTCGTCAAATACCTATTGAGTCAGTTAATGAGTATTTATGTCTGTTATGTGCCAGAGGTTTCTGACCAAAAAAACCAAAGTCACTCTCCTTCTGGTGCTAACATTAGAATAGTTCACTTTTGGATAAATGATTTAGAATACATAGTGATTTTTATATTATACAGAGGCTTTTTTTTTTTTTACTGTATAGTTAATATTTATGAATGGGTGAGATAAAACAAATAGGATAGTAGGCTTATTTTTTTCTAAAGAGTTGTACTCTGCATAATACTATTTCTGTGTACCCTCTCACTCTCAAGGTTATAAAGTCATCAAGACTTTCCTTCAGCAATGTGTCTTCTCAATCATGGAAGTTCCTCTGGTTTTGAAGTATCCTGAGTTTATATGGGGGTCTCATTATGCATAATTGACAGAGTCAGTATCCACATGGTTGAACTCAATCTGTAGACTCACCTTTCCTTCAAGATGACAGGATTCAAAGCCCCAGGCTTCCTAATCATCTGGTCTGTCTGTCTGATGTTGCTAGCCCCCATCCTAAGACTGCATGCTGGTGTGGCTGGCCCCTTCCTGTCCTTTCCTTAGCATATGAGCTATTGGTTGTGGTCCTGGACATACCTAGAAGAAAGAACAAAAGATTACCCCTATAACAGGAGATTCATGAGATTAAGAGATTGCTTCCCCAGGAACTGAAGACACAGACCAGCCAAATTTTTCATTATACTATACTAGGTTATAAAAATCCTAAACAGTAATACCTCAAT
>PVKH010012898.1:0-17073 GCA_004027955.1 Chaetophractus vellerosus
CCTGTATTTTGTGTGTAACATGTATGTAATCTATTTTGAAAAAAAAATTTTTTTTAATTTTTTATAAAGAAGCGATGAGATTGGATTCTCATGAGTTCATGAATGGTGTGGGTTGTAAATACTATGAAACTTAGGAAAGCAAGAAGTGCATATGGCTAAATGATATTATAAACCAACAAGCAAAAAGCACCTTGCACTTTAAATCAAGAAATAAAGATAGGACTTCCAGGAAGGTAGAATATTACAGAAGTACAGGGCTCACTTCTCACCCAGAAAAATAGCTGGAAGACAGACAGAAACTGTCCAGATTGACTGTTCTTGGGCTCAGGAAACCAGTGGAAGGTTGGACAGCACCCAGAAGAGAGAGGGGTGACACTGTAGGGAGGATCCTGATTTAACTTGGGCTGCTGAAGCCCCCACCCTCTTAGCGGACAACTTCTGGTCCTCCAGTCTCTGGCTGGCAGCTACAGATGGAAAGGGCCTTAGGGGTCCACTTCCCCAGGACAGAGGAGAGGGAGGGGCACTGCCTACTGCTGATTCAGCAGTCTCCTTGTGGTTGCCGACACAGAGAGGAGTGGAAATTTTTTTCCTCCCTGGGAAAAGGAAGGGTGTGAACAAGGGAAGAGAGAGGCTTCTGATCAGCAAGTCTGCACAGCTAGGCTTGTTTTCAATAGCCTGCCCTGAGCATAGCAAACCCTCTTGTGGTTGATAGTGCATATATAAGAAGGTTTTTCTCTGAAATAGAACAAATGTATGTTAATGTTACAAATTGTGCCAGTTTGCGATTATTTTATGAATACCAAAAAGAGAAAGATTATGTTTGTAAATTAATCTATTCCCCTGGGTGTGATTGTGATGCCCTTTGATTGTATTAAATTCTTTTGAGGGGACTTTGATTAGATTACTTGATAACATTGCTGTAGGGATTTTTTTTTTTTTTTTTTTTTTGGCAGGGGAGTAGAGTTTATTAAGAAACAAGAAAACTAGAAAAAAGTACGCACCCAAGGCATGGGTGTGGGCCATGCTACAAGGTGAGACACATGCATAGTGCCCCAAGTTAGGCCTTTTTGAATCCTTTCCTCCTCCCCTTTCCTAATTTTGGGCAGGGGGGCCAGCTGTTTGTTGTTCCTATTGGTTGCTGTAAGGCTTTTTATGGGACTACATCAGTGAAACATGACTCAGGTTGAGTCCCCACCCCCTTGCAGGGTTTGAAACAAACAGACACTCACTCAGACAGACACGGGAAGAAAGAGCTCTGCCATTTTTTATCCGGTCCATGTGACAGGCTCAGAGAGCTGACGCCCCAGGGAGAGATGAGCCATTTGCTTAATAGCTTGCACCTGAACTTGGGAAGAGAGCAGAACAGGAGGCCTGGAAAGAAGCAAGCCCCATACCAAGAGAGAGAGACTACAGGAGCACTTAATCACAAAGCCCCAAGAGGGCAGCTCAAGAGGAAATGGTAAGCCCAGAGGGGAAGACAGAAACCTGGGCAGAGATCAGCTGACTTTAGTGAGAAAGCATTCTGATTGTTCCTTGGTTTAGACTTTTCATGGTGTTGGAACAGTAAGCGTTTATTTAAAAAAAAAATCCCCTTTGTAAAAGCCAACAGACTTCTGATACTTTGCATCCGAAGTCCTTTGGCAAACTAAAACACAAATAGTAATAGGGTGATATTTGGGTAAAAATACACCAAAGCAAACTATGGACTTATAGGAATAAACTAATATTCTTCATCAATGGTTATATATATATATATATATATATATAAAGTTTATAGAGATAGAAATAGATTAGCAGGGGAAGGATAGAGGGACTGGGACGTGACTACTAAGGGGAAGGACATTTTTCTTTTTGGAATAATGAAAATGTTCCAATATTGATTGCAGTGATGAATGAACAACTCTGTGAGTATACCAAATGCCATTGATTGTACACTTTATGTAGTTTGTATGGTTTATGAATACATTTCAATAAAATTGATATTAAAAAAAAGAAATAAAGATGTTAGTTAAATAAAAAAGAGAACAAGAATCAGTTTTATCAAGAATTCTCACCAGAGGGGAAAGAAACTTGTTTCTATCTCCAAGTTTTGTGATTTTGATTATTGGAAAAATACATTCTAGGTATAATCTTATGATGATTTTTATACTTTATCTCCACCAGCAGTGTTTAAGTGATGCTGTTACAAGGAAGCCACAGTCTGAAATGAAGATTGGGTTCAAGCCTCAGCTGGTTGAATTAGTCAAAACAGGAAAAAATAAATGTCAGTTCTGCCTACATTCTGGACCTTAGTTTAAAAATATATGACAGATGTAGACCGAGATTCCATCTTACATAGAAAGGCTTCAGAGAAAACAGGAGCAGATGCATTCACTATATTCCAGAAGGAATTAATTAAAACAAATTCACACTGAAGAATATTCTAAAAATTTTAAAAATCATGTAAAAGGATAAAGAAAGCATTATATAATTTTTCAAGAAGGAAAACAAAGGTTATATCATGCAAATAAACAAAAATTGAGTGGATCCAGGCTTGTCCTCTGCACCACTGATTGTCAGGGACCAATAGAAAAATCTCATGGAGTTTGAAAGAAAGATATTGTGATCTAAGAATTCATTAATGAAACTAGAATTCAGTACAAGCGCCTAGCAAAGATACCACCTGTGTAAGTTTTCTATTGCTGCCATTACAAATTACCACAAATTTAGTGGTTTAAAACAGCCCAAATTTATTATCTGGCAGTACTCTAAGTCAGAAATCCAACACAAGTCTCACTGGTCTAAAATCAAGGAGTCAGCAAGGTTGTATTACTTTCTGGGAGTGAAGAGGAGACTCCATTTCCTTGTCTTTTCCAAGGAGTCCACCTGTCTTCCTCGGCTTGTGCTTCAAAGCCAGCAACAGTAGTTTGAGTCCTCGCTCTGTCCTCTCTCTCATTCTCTGCAGTTCTCCACTTTTAAGGATTCATAAGATTAAACTGGGCCCTCCTGGAAAATCAAGAATAATCTCTTCATCTCAAGGTCTACAACCTCAGTCACATCTACAAAAGAATAACACATTCACAGATTCCTGGGATTAGGGCAAGGGCATCTTTGGGGGTCTACATTTCTGCCTCCCACACCACCAGTATACTTTCTGAAAATAATTATATGGGGACACAACTAAAAGAGGAATCATAATCCAAAATCCAAAAAATGAGGAAGTAGTGGTATGAAAGGAATTGTGGTGTGCATTATAACCCATTAAATCAGTTAATCTAATCTCTGTATAATAGTTACAGGAAAATATAAAATTAGAAGCAATTCATAAAAGAATAATGGGTAGTTTGAAATCATGTTCTTAAAGCTGGTCTATTCCTGTGAGTGTGAACCTAATGTGGGTGGAACCTTTTGATTAGGTTAACTTCAGTTAAGGGCCTTTTGATTATGTTACTTCAATTAAGGCATGGCCCAGGGTGGGTCTTAACCCTCCTACTGGAGTCCTTTATAAACAGCATGGATATGGAGTGAGACAGAGAGAGAAAGACACAGAAGCTGAGGGAAAGCCATGGAAGCCTGAAGCTGAAAGCAACAAATCCTGGAAGAGAAGGGAGAACCCAGCAGATGCTGCCATGTGACAGGGAGGTCCATGATCACCAGCAGCAGGTCTTCGGGGAGAAAGTATCACCTGGTGATTCCTTGATTTTGACATTTTTCTCAGCTTCAAACCTGTAAACTTTAAGCCTATAAAGCTACTTTGTAAAAGCTAACCCATTTATGGTACATTACATTTCAGTAACCTAACAAACTATAACAGTAACATAATCATTATAAACTCAGGGTGCCTTAAAAAAAAAAGAAAAATAAAGTGAAGAGAGCGTTGTTGATTGAGGATAAAGTGGGCTACCGTACTCGTTACCCAGGATCAGAAGATTCTAATGGAATGAAAACAACCGTTGGAAAAGATAAGCAAAAACAAATAAAAATAAATTACAGTCCATAAAGCAAAAGGCATTTTAAAGGAGTGTAAGGGCCCAGCTAGATAGCTTAGTGGGTAAAGAGCGCGCTGGGGTACCACATGGGAGGCCCCGGGTTTGGTTCCCGGGGACCTCTCCAAGCAGGCAGACGGCCTTGAGAAAGGCAAGCCACCGTGGGTGGGGCAAAGCTGCTGTGGGCAAGGCAAAAAGCCTCCATGGGCAGGGCGAAGCCCCCACGGGCATGGCAAAGTCACCCGTGAAAAGTGGAGCTGCTGCCTGCGAACCGCAGAAGCCGGCAGCCCGCAAAAAACATGGAGGACTGCTGCCCGCAAAACATGGAGTGGAGCCGCCCATGAAAAACGGAATGGAGCCACCCTCGAACGGAGTGAGCCGCCGCCGCGGAGGGCTGACTCGGCGCGTCGCCGCAAAGACGGGGGGGAGACAAGAAGTAGACATAGAAAAACACAGAAGAATGGACACACAGCAAGAGCAAGCAGAAAGGGGGGGTATGTAATAAATGAAAAAAAGGAGTGTAAAAGGAAGCTTAAAAAGAGCAGAAAACCTAAAACAACTAAAAAAGAAAATCATATGCATCTGGTATTATAAAATAAATTGTTGAACACCCCGCTGAAAAGCAGACCATCTATTTTGTGGAAAAAGAATCCAAGACTAAAAGCATTAAATGAAATAATGCACCACTTTATATTGATAAAATGTAAAGTGCATTATCTTTAGTTCTCCCTGAAATCCTATTATTATCCTTATTTTGTTACAAATAAGGAATCCAAGGCTTAATGAAGTAAGGAGATTTGCTCAAGGTCACCCAACTGTGACCCACAAAGGAGATTCACAGTCCCACTCAGAGCCCAAGAGGAAATCAGAATAGTATACTCCCTCTCGTGTATATGTAAGACCACAGAGGTAATGAGTGGTGGAGCTGGGACTGGAACTTGGGTCCCAGATTCTGTGTGCATAACCTTCTATACTGCCTCAGAATTTCTGTTTTCCTGTTTGCATCTTTGCCTCATTTTAACAGAACTATATACTCTCATTGATTTTGCCCCTTTAGGCCACTGTGAGTAAATTCCTCCCACCCACCTCCATCCTCGCCCATGGGGCAGACCCTGGTGGATCTGCTCCAGCCTCTTTGAATGCCTCCTTTCCACTCAGTCAAGTCAATTCCTCCCCTTGCACTCTTGATCCCATCCTGCCTCATTGCTTCAAGTAATGGTTCTACCAATTACCATCTTTCCTCCTGAATATTCAGATTTTCTCTGTTTGGGTTCCTTCCCATCTCCAGGTAAGTATGCTTATCCTACTTACAGGAAATCTTCCTTTCATCCTGTATCCCCTGTAGCCCTTAAGAGCCTATCTCTTCAATTCCATAGCCATTTCTTAGTTCCACTTCTTCACTGCCCACTCATTCAAACCCACTGAAGTCTGATTTCTGCCTGTCATGGCAACTACACTGCTTCCACTGAGGCCACCCATGACCCTCCTGTTTGACAAACCATTCAAAGCCTTGTTTTAGGAGTATTTTTGTTCTAGAAACAGTCTCTTTATTTGGCTCTCATGCTACACAAGTTCCTTGCATGATTTTACATTTAACTTGACATTTGCATTCTGTCTCCAATCCTAAATCCTCCACATAGAATTAACGGCTGTAGGACTTATATGCCTGAATTTCCTAAAGGCACCGCAAACTCATTTTGCCCATAACCTAACTCACTAGGCTCAACTGAAGGAAACCCCTTTCTTGCATTCCTTACCTCAGCTAATGACACCATCTTCCACCCAGTTTCCGAAGCTAGAAGTCATCATACATTTCGTCTTCTCTTTTATACCACACCCCCCCAGCACACCATGCCGTCAGTTGCCAAAGTATCTTGACTCCTCCTTTCTGTTCCCTTCCCCCTTCACTACTGTTATTCATTCATTCACATATATATTATCTACAATATATATATGTATTATGCTAAGTACTTGGAATGCATTGTAAACAACATAGATATTGTCCCTCCCTCAATGTAATTTATACTCTGATGGGGAGACAGACTTTAATAATTTCACAAATATAATTACATAAAAATAATTTCATAAATATAATCACAAATACTGGTGAGTTTAGTATAAAGGTAAACTGCAGGATGCAATGAAAAATTATAATAGGGAAGCTTTATGAGTTAAGGGGAGTGACCCATGAGCTGGGCTGGAGAGTAGGTAGGGGCTGATTTATGCAGGACCTTGTAGATTGTATGTTTTATCATAAGTACAATGGGAAACCATTGAAGGATTTTAAGCATGATCAGAATCCATGATATCAGCAAGTTTGCTTTTGCTTCAATTCAGGCAAGAGATGATAGTGGGTATGGATTATAATGGTGGCAGTGAGGATAAAAAGAAGTGGATTTTGGAGGTAGAATAGACCAAATTAGGTGATATGGAAATGAGGGAAATAAAGGCGTTAAGGAAGACTTTCCAGTTTGCTATCTTAAAAACTTGGGGGAAAGGTGACACTTAACAGAATAGAACACACAAAAGAGATGATTTGGGAGGCAAGATTAAAAGTTCCACTTTATGTTGAGTTTACGTGAGACACCCACAACTCAATATTTATTTATAGTTGATTTAAAGTAACAAAGCAGAAATTTAATCTGCCTTAGATGACTTAAAGATGTTTCTAGTTGGATTTCTTAAAAATATATATTTAATGCTACACAGTCATCATTTTAAAAGCCCAAACTCTCAGAGTTGGAGTTTTCTATTTGCAAGTACTTCTATCCTTCCATCTTTCCTGTGCCAATTATTAACAGCTTGCCATAAACCCAGCAGCAGCTTTCTCTCTTCATTGCCCTTGGTTTTGTTCAAAACATAAATAAAAAGCCCTTTGTAGTTGTTAATATTTCGTGTAAGCCTCACCTCACTCTGAGGTTTAGCCTCACTGACACAGTTCTTCCTCTTTCAGTCCATTCCTTTATTCTCCCCGGTAGTTACTCACCTTGGCTGCTTTGTTTTGAACAAATCCTTCTTGTAGCTTTTATCCTTTTGAGATACTCATTGAGATTACTTGAAATGGTTAGATTGCTCTCTCCTTAAGGAACAAAGCCAGGGCGGGGGACATGACAATTTGAAAAAACAGCTTTGAAGTGTTTATAAGGAAAACACTTTTATTTTAAAGATGATTTTAAGTAAATACAGAAGAATAATTTTAAAGCATTGCTGAGAAACCCTCAGAATCACCACAGAAAAACAGATTCTCCAAGCCAAAGATGGCAGCCAATTAGAAATTTTCTTTACAAATTGAGTGCTCTGCTTGGCTAAAACATGGCGGTATGGTGCTCGAGGGTACCGCCTGCAGTAAATCTTCCATGCTCACTTAAGTCAGAAGTCGTTTCTTAGCCTGAGTCAGTTTCATTAAGAAAAATCGCCCTTTTACTGACTTCCAGTAGCTTAAAAAATTATCTAAAGGAACTGCAAGTTTTAACCTATTAAATGAATTTTAATAATAAATACATGAATTTCTTTAAAAAAAAGAAACAGAAAAAAGTGAATAACATTGAACTAGTTTTCATGGAAATTAGCTCATTATCATACTGAATGCAGTTACTGAAGGCTGAATTTTTGATGGAATGCTTAGGTCTAGTTGTCAGGCTGTGGGAAAATGGGAAGGTCTTTAAATTAAAGATTAGCTTTATTAGTGGTATTTTTCTCTCTCAAATTAGCTCTTAACTAAAGCTTCTAAAAACCCCAGGGAGGTTTTCCCTCCCTTTGGGAAATATCTAAAAAATTATTTCCTCTATGGGAGAGTTACTCAATCCATGAAATATTTTCAGAAATGTAGTGGAAACATGAGTTTCCTTTATTGCTTACAATTCTTTATCAGAAAGGATAACTTAAGAGATAAAAAGGTCTGTGGTAGGTATCCGAGTGAGCTACCATCCACCCTCCAGGAATGGAAAAAAAAAATTCTCTTAAATTCTTTCTTTTTCTCTCACATTTATGTGATCCGTACATACTCTTGACCTCACTTTTCTCTTTTTTTCCTGTCTTCCTTCATTTTTAAGCAAAACAGAACATCAAGCTTTTAATAGCCCAGGACAAGGAAATCCACAGTGAAACAAGTCTTTATTTCAAAGTGGTCCCTACTTCTTTTCAGCTGCTTAAAGAAAAAGGAGAAATAGAAAGTGTTTCCCCAGTATCTCTATCACTTTTAGTAACTGTAAAACCCCCTATAAAATGCATAAAACTGCAACGATAATCTTCAAAATTGGAATCATATATTTTTGCAGGTATTTCAGTTGAAGGAGAAACCATTTCACAGTCTGCAAGTGGGAGTTCAATATGTCAAGTGGAATTTAGAAGCATATTGAAAGACTTAATTCTGCTTGCAGAAATTCCTGGAAATATCGGGCAGTTACCTTGGCATTATTCCAAATTGAAGATATCATGATGAGACACTCTTCAAATTGCTCTGCATTGAATTGGGGTGATTTTAAGAAAGGTCATCATCTTGTCATGCTGTGAAAATAAATAATAGACCACTGACCAAACTACTCATAAATGCACACCAGAAAGGAGCTCTCTCTTCAGAGCTACTGTAAATATATATTGATGTTCTTTTGTAGTCATTTTGGTTATCATGTGTCAGGAAAGCAGGTTCTGAAAAGAACCCATCTGTGAATCATCCCACCGGGGAAAAGGCAATGTGTCCACTAGTCATCGGGCAATTTGCAAGTGGTCCTTTGTGGCACTGACATTGGCCATAGATTTCTGCATATCATGAGGTGATAGCTGAGTCGATGTTACTGAAGAACAGACAACCACCACAATCCAACGCCCCTTTTAACAAAACAAATGTTCTGAGGTATGTCTAAAGCAAGATTCCTGACAACAAAATATTTGAGGCTGTGGGGAAGAAAAGAAATATGAAATATTTTCTATTTTCTTACTGAACTGAATGGCTATTACCTGCAGTAGTCCTTACTATTGTGTAAGTTTATTTTTAAATGGTTACCAAGGGCATATGTAAATTGTTCCCTGTATAGTATTGTCAGAATTAGCAAATGGAAAAAAAAAAAAAAAAAAAAAAAAAAAAAAAAAAAACAGGACACCTAGTTAAATTTGAATTTTAGGTAAACACCAATTTTTTTTTAGTCTAAGTATGTCCCATGCAATATATGGTCATGCAATATATGGGACATACTTATACTAAGAAATATTTCATTGTCTATCTGAATACAAATTTAACTGGGCATACTATGTTTTATTTGGCAACCCTATCCCAATAGTTTATTAACAATTTTATTTAGTTAACATGTAGAATTTAAATTAACTTCAATATGAAATTAATGTTGCCTTCTTTCCTCTGGCATGTGTTTCTGTTTCTCTGCCCATCTCACTATGCTTTTTGGTAAAAAATTCTAAATATATTTTAGTTTTATTTTGGTTCCAAAGAAGTCATATCAGAGATCTAATCTAGTTTTGTGCTTTATATTAGATGCATCTAACTTTTTCCACTAGACACATCTAAATTTTCCCATTTCTCTTATTTTTTATTTTATGTCTGTACCCATGTTTCATTTCCCTTACAATTATCTCTCAGTTATCTTTTAACTGTAACTTGAGGTCCTTTACTATTGTTGTCTTAAGACTCAGGAGTAAATAAATATATTTGCACGTGTACGCACACACAAATACATACCAATTTGCCAAGGATAAAAGTCAATAAATGAATGCCACAGGAAACATGAGATGGAGGGATGACATTCTACATTATAAGAGACTTCAGGACCAGATGCAATGTATGATCTTTGATCAGATTTTAAACATCTACCAAAGACTTTTTTTTGAGAAATTTGGGGAGATTTGAGCTTGGAAAGGGTATGAGGTATTAGGGAAGTATTGTTAGGTGACATTGCGGTTCTGCAGAATGGCTTCATGTTTGGAGAAGTTTGCTGAGTGTTTAGGTGAGAAGTATCATGTTGTCTGTAACTCACTTTGAAATGCCTCAGAATAAAAACACACCTCTGTTATCTATAAAACAAACATGGCTTGAATCTAGGTGGTATTGAATCTAGGTGATTCTAATTGGATCTAGGGGATATTGGTTGTATGTTTGAAACATATACTTTTCTGTATGTTTGAAAAATGCCACAGTAAAATTTTTTAAGTCTGTGATTGATCACAATGGAAAACATGGGTCAAGTCCTTTAAATAATTTTAAACCCACACGAGAATTATAATATACCATTTTATTTAGAAGGGGGAATAGAGGCTAGAAATAAAATATCAAGCAAAGGATTTTATTATTATTATTATTTATTATTTTAAAAGAGAAAGCACTTTTGCTATGAACTTGGTGTTGCAAAGATGACTGCCTTGGCTCTGAAAGGCTTAGGAAAAAGTTGTCTATATCCCTGTTCCTGGTTTCCTTGAAGATGGGTGGAGAGAAGCCCCAGAGTGAATAGTCTCAAAGAAATACAAACAGCCACATAAGTCATTTATTTCTAAGGAAATCTATTCTGATACTACTTATTACTACCTAAAATTACTCTGTAGCAAGCAGCTTTTTTTTGACAATTACTCAGAAAGTGCAACTATTTCTTCAGAGACCAAAGCCTTTAGCAGCCCAAGTCAGCACTAGAAATGTTCCAGAAACAGTCATAATGGAGAGCAGTAAAGGAGTCTTGGGTCATGCCAATGTTCTGAGGTCAGACTAATGAAAGAGTCTTAAAAGAACAATGATAAAAGGTGGTCAAATTAAACAGCCCTCTCTCCTTGTCTGTTCTTGGCCAATCTCCCTCTTAGGCCGTTTTGGTTCTGGCACCATGACTGGTGAGAGGTCAGATGCTAATGCATTTTCTGTGGATAATGTCCCATATGGAGCTGAGAGCTCCATGATAACAAGAGCCATTTCAAATCAACTGTATCAAAGTCTAAGAAACTCCCAGCACCTATGAAATGTAAAACAGAGAATACTCAAAATCTGCTCTGGTGCTCCAGAAAGGAGACAACACAAAGAAAGTAGAGTAAATACTTGAATGTTCTGACATTGTGAGAATAAATAAATGACATCTTTTCTCAAAAGGATTGTTGCTGGCAGTTCTATACAACAGTAAATAAATGTTATCCTTCAATGATCATAAGGGTTAATTGGCCAATAGGTTTGAAAAAAATTTGCTTTTTAATTAGTGGTGAATTTGTTTTCATTGGCATTTTATAAAATTAGTAAAAAAGATAAATGTATTTGTTTATCAATAATTTTTTACCATAACCTATTTCCAAAGAGAATGTTATTAAACCCTTAGAATTAAATTTATAATTAATCCACACATTGACCAGAATTGTTTTCATTAGCTGGAAAGTGAGATAAGAATGTGTGAGAGAGACAAAGTCCCTTAAGTAAGATGGTGACCAGGTCCCTTAGGTAAGATGATTATAATACTTGAGCATTAAATTTAGCTCTAGGCTCCAAGGAAAACTGAGAAACATGATGAATTACATAGTTTTACTCTTTTCATAAAATGAATGATCAGTTTGTCGCAATGCATTCAAGTGCAATTAGTATTTTTATTTTAATTATTTATTTTTGCCATGCTTGAGTTGGATTGCTTAAGTGTCTAGGTAATTATATGTTCAGATTTCTGCAGATATTTCCTAGAAATGGATTCCAATTTTCAACTGCTTCCATTTTGGACAAGTTCCAGTTTTAAAGGTAGTAAACAGAGATTGTGGCATGTTTCAGTATTTTGTTTTTTCTGGGCATTAGGTCAGAACAGGATATCACCTAACATCAAAATGAGCATCAACAACATAATGAAAGAGGGAAGATGGCAGATGAAAATAAAGTAATTTTGTTTTGGACCCTTCATTATGTTTTGGCTTGCTAAGGCCACTACATGGCAGTGCTTTCTTCTTTTTACCCATTGTTTTTAAGTTTCTTCTTACTGCTTTTTAAAAAATTGATACCACATGATTAAAAAATGAGAAAAAGAAAAGGGAAATGCATTTATCCTTGCTTTTAATTTTTGCAGTGGTCCTTTGAGTCACAGCAGGTTAGTCCAATCAATATACCATTTGTGATAATAGAACTCAAAAAGTTGAAAAACAACATGGGTTTGATAATACATGATTCAAGTAACAAACATTTTGAGCTTTTTCTTCATGGAAAACATGGGGTAACACTGCAGTTGAAAGATAATAAAGTATATATCTGCTCTAGAGAATATCTCAGTGGGAGAATAGTCACATAAAAAATTATAATAGAATGTGTTGCATAATATAGGTCTATATATATGTTGATTGATTTTTAGCTACATAAAGCAGGTACATAAAACAATATTACTTCTTGTACTAAGAAAAGGTATTTGCCTTTTAAATTCTGAATTTCTATGGGTTCTCTCTCCAGCTAAAGCTGTGCAATAGAAATCCCTGAGGAATCCTCAAGCCTGGGCCTTGTAAAGAGGCTGTTGGCTGTACAGTCCCTCCCCTCTCCGTGCCTCAGAATCTTTAGTGACCAAATAAGGGAATGTTCTTAGAATTATTAGTATAATTCCAATGAAATTATTTGAATTCCTTGAAGAAAACAAAGACAGGCAGAATATTTTTGTTATTTAACTTTTAATATTTTAAAGTGAAGCGTAATCAACTTACGCTACCCTTAAGTGGTAGTGTGATATATTTTCAAAGTTCAAATATTGTTTTCTTTATTACAGGTTTCTTTTCTCCATGGAAAACTCCAAAGCCTGTAAGTTGGAATTGTTTTGCTTCTTTCTTTATTTCTAATTATTACTGCAGTCCCATTAAATAAAGGTTGAATTGTGTGACCTCAAAGTCCCTTCCACCTCTGCAATTCTGTGATGTCAAAATAATAAATTCTCTGTATCCCTTCCTAATTCCAGGTTTCCACAAATACAGGAACAACTCATCTACCTTTTCCTAGAAAGACAATTCTTCTGTTCTTTCTATAAACTTACAAATTAAATGTAAACACTATTTGGCATGATACATTGAAAATACTTTGTTTTTCTTCTATCAGTACAGTCTTTATAACATGGAATTTTTTGAAACAATGCAAATTAATATAGCCTAGACAAATCTGGTCCACAAGAAATTTGACTTTGTAAATATTCATATTTTAATGTAAATATATATAATATATTTGTATGTATGTGTGTATATGTATGCATGCATATATGTGGGCATGAATATGTATATATTCCCCAAAACCTGACAATCACTCAGAGGGTGCTTCTGAATCTTTGTTAGGTACTGATATTCTCTACTGACACCTAGCCTTTCTGGGCCTCGTGCCCTCATAAATCATCCTGAAATTCTGATACAGTTGTAGGAAGCTTATGAATTTTAACAATCTTTTTGTAAGACTGGGGTAGCCAAGTTGGCGTAGCAGTCTTACAGATGATCTTTCCCTGCCATTAGATTGAAACTAATAACTGCCAAGAGCGTAGACAGGTTTTCCAGGGTTCCATTTCATGAAATGTTAGAATGTCTAACTAAATGTCTAAAACCCACAAACAGAAGACAATTGTGGCAAAGTGAATCAAGTTGAAAAGGAACTCTTGGAACCACATCTTCTGCCTTTTTTCTTCACTCTCATAGTAAGCAGTTCAGATGAAAGTGGTGCCTCGTCTGGCCAGTGAGCAGGGAATTCTCGGGTTCATTTATCCTTCTATTTCTTTGACTGAGGGAATATGTAACTGCTTGAATTTCTCATTTTAGAAATGGAGATAATATAATGTTGCATTCTTTTCAAGTATAATAACTGGCTTAACTAAGTAACATACCTCAAAAATGGTTTGAAGACATGTGAAAATGCAATATAATTTGGGCCCCATAAATTCTTGAACTCCAGGTTCCTCTCAGACATGATGAGGGAACTGTGAGCTAGAGATGACGAACAGATGCTGTCAGGGCCATAGAAAACTCTCGCCGAGCTTGTCCTCATTTAGGATTTGGCTCATTTGATCCACAGAACATGTCTTATGGGAAAACCAATCTAGTTTGGGCTTAGTAAACCACTTAGTGATACATGTGGTTTTAAAAAGAGGTATTTTTAAATGTTTAATCATTTCATTTTAAAATGAAATTTGGGTTCTCTTGATCAAAATCTAAATAGTTCCTTTCCTATCATCACCAAACTTAAATCTGTTCTCTGTGGTTATACACATTTTTATCTAATTTAACAAGGAAACTTGCCACCTCATCATGGTGCTGCAATTATGCAATCTAATGATTTCCTTATATGTACCACATTTACACAAATTAAGCCATTTGGCGTAATTACAGCATTTGCCATCATTATAGTAATTACATCTATAGCCAATAATTCCAGAAAAGGTTTTCTAGAGCTCAATTTACAATTACTCCTGTACCCATGCATCCATTCAAAAACTAAGGCCTCAACTTCCAGGTCCCAGGCTGAGTGAAGATAGAGGAAGGTCAATTTAATGTCCTTTACATATCTACCCAGGAACTCTCGAGGCTAAGGACAATAATGAGAGGCAGTATGGTATAATGATTTAGGGTGCAGTCCCTGAAGGCACACTGCCTGAGTTCAAATTTTGCTTTTTCTCCTTACTAGCTATGTGACCTTGAACTAGCTACGTAAGCTTTCAGTGTCTCAAGTTTCACATCTATAAAATGGGAATAATAATAATTTGCCCCTCATATGGTTATTGTGAGGATTCAGTGAGTTAATTAATCCATATAAGGTGCTTAGAACAGTGCCTGCACATGGTAAGAGCTCAAAAATTTTAACTACTGTCATCAAAGGAAACAGACCCTCTGTGCATAAACCCTTAATAAATCACTCTATGGAATGAACATCATTTACTAAACCATTACCTTAAGCATAAGTATATAAACATATGCCCACAGTATGTGGATTTATATATGTTCTCCTCTGAAGAGGATTATTGGGATAAGGAAATGTTATCCCGGGTGAGCTCTGGATCTTCTCTCCTCCTCCTGGTCCTATATCATTCCCTGACCCACTTCTGTCCTACTGATCCACATCTTAAACCAATCCATATCAAGCTAGTCCCTTCCTATTTAACAAGTAATACATTAATTGTAGTGAGTTTTCATTCTTTCTCTCTGGAAGATAGCCCCTTTCATTCTTTAAGTACAGAATCAAGCCAAATGCCTTCACTTCCCAACTCTGCACTGAAATAGTGAGAAGATGGGTTTAGACCACTTCAGCTTTTGTAGGAAGAAAACAGTTTCTGGACAGATGATCCTGCCTTATTCAAAAGCCCTCTCCCCTCTGCATCCACCCTGGTGTCAGAACCTGGGATTTTAAAAGTTACCACAACAATGATTGTTTTTTTCTGTTTTACTGTTGATGCCCCTGTTATGGTCCGTTGTCCAGTCTGTCCACTAAGACTTCAGTGACTGTCAGACCTACATTCATTCACCAAGGCCAGTAGAAATATAAAGCTTCTCCTGCTTATGGAAGATGACTTTGCTTCCATCTTTTTCTTAATCTAGTAAGATGTTTTTAAATATCAGCCCAGATATGGAAACCACCGGGGCTGAACAAAAGAGGCCCAATCAGAAGCCTTGTTGTGAGGTAAAAGCCCAGCAGTTAACACAAATGCTAGACCAGCAATATATCAAGGTCAGGAAGCTGGTAGGTGGAGCAAGTGAGGTCCATGGACCTGGGCACAGGGACAGGATAAGAATCTAGGAGGTTCACGAAGGTAGAGAGGAACAAGTAAACAAAGGGTGTCCCAGTTGGAAGGCAACAGTCCAGTGACCAAGTTGCATTAGAAAACAGCGAGAAGCCAACAGAGTCCATCCTTCAGAAGGTGCAGTCATGTCAACACACCAGCCCTAGTGAGCAAGGTATAAGCTCCAGTTCCAGGGCAGGTGGTTTTCCCCATGGTCTTCTGGGTCAGAGCAGGCAAATAACTCAATTTTTGCAGGAAGAGACTGTGAGCCTACTTTTTCAGTCACTTTCATGGGCTCAGTGATTTTCTAATCTACAGTCTTTTAAGAAATCCTGACAGAGCAGCTCATGGGTTGGTGAATGTCACAGCAATAAGTTGTGAATGCTTTACTAAGCATGAACTGGACTCTTGGTTAATTCACCAATCTCTATGCTACAGAAATTGTAGAATTTGTCAATCTGCCATAGAAACTTTCCCAAACAGTGCCTACAGCATTATTTGTTCTGTAGTTTTAAGATTGTTTTCTAGAAATACTGATATTTCACCTGAAGCATGCTTACTCCAATAACTGCTCATGAACAATACATACACCAGCTTAGACATATGTGGGTATCAGATAACCCTAAGTGGAAGATGGGAGAAAGAAATCGACATTGCTGAACCCTATTGCCTTATGGTGACAAGTGGGATACTACAGCTACTCAGAGCATATTTCTAATTTATTTACTTTTAAGAATTCAATATTTATGTTTGGAAACAGAAGGGGGAAATTCACAACAAGAATGCATCACATGGTTCCTAAAGTTAGCTAAAGTGAAGCAAAAAAGAAAGATATGTTCTTTAACTACAAATCAAATGTGGGCCTTCTATTTAATAGCAAAGTCACCCAAAATGGATGACCAAAAAAAACTCAGAATGGCTTCCTATATGAATTTTGCTAACAAATGGATTATGAAGTACATATTTCAAGAATTTTACTAAATCAGAGCATAAGTCCCACCGAGCAGAAAATTAGTTAAAATTCTAACCAAATTTACCAGTTATTTTCCCCCAACATATTACTATGCAAACAAGCACTGTTATTATAGCTATAGGTTGGTTCTGACCCGGGTACTGCCAACTGACAGCTGTTGAACCTCAAACAAATGACTTACCCTCACTGTACTTCTAGAGATTGTGTTTAATTATTGAACTATACCAGGGGTTTTCCATCCTTATTAGCTATAGAAACTCTGTTCAAGTGAAAGCTTGGGCAGTAGTCTATTATAGAAAAATTAAAATGAAACGAATCTTAATGAGAGAAGGGTTAGGTGACCCATTCATTGCCCAGTTTACTGACCCAAACAGAATACTTGCCACAGTCCCACGTAGGGGCTGGGAGGTGAGTTCGCAGGGGTCTCTAGTGTTACACAGAGCACAGTTGGAAAAAC
>PVKH010012899.1:6562-17176 GCA_004027955.1 Chaetophractus vellerosus
ATGAGAAGGGGTACTGAGGCTTAATGTATTTAGAATTTTTAATTAGCTTGACTATAAAAGTGTGGAAATGGATAGAGTTCATGGTAACACATTATAGTGAGTAGCAGCTGGTTTATAAATGGGATTATGGCTGAAAAGGGTAGTCTAGGGATGTAAATGTGAATTGAAAGAAAGCTAGAGAATAATCTAGGGACTGAGTAACTCGGTGAACCCAGAGGTGGATGAGAATTGTGGTTGATGGTACAAATGCAAGAATGTCCTTCTGTGAACTAGAACAGATAGATGTCACTATTGCAGGGTGGTGGGAATGTGGAGAAGCATGGGAAAAACATAGCTATAGACTATAGTTAACAGCAATACTGTAATATTCTTGCATCAGTGGCAAAGATATAATATGATAATAATAGGGGGTATGGAAAAAATATGCCATATGTATGCTATGGACCATGGTTAGTGGTAATAGCCTGATGACATTCTCATAATCTGTAACAAATGTTCCACAACTGTGTGGTATGTTGGTGAAGGGGTGTTATGTGGGAATTCTACACATGTGCATGATTGTTCTGTAAGTTCACAACTTCTGTAAATAAAAATATATTTAAAAATAACATCTTTGAAACGTCCTGTTTACAACAAACACACTGACATCCACAGGAGTGCAGGCGAAGACCAAGAACATGTCTTTTGGGGGTATGTAATTCCATCATTCATACCATCTTAAACTGACTCCCTCTCAAATTTTGGCTTCTCTGATCAGCTAACAGGAGGGAAATTAAGAGGGCCTGGCAATCGACCGAAAAGGGAATTTGAAGGGTCTTGAAGGAAGGGTAGAATTTGTGGAGTATGAAAGGGAGAACCTTACAAGTAAAAGAAGAAAAGACAAAGGAAAGAGCAAGATATATTGGAGGAAGACCACATAGTATGTTTTAGCAAAAAATGTTGCAGAAGAAGGAATGTAAGAACCGTAGAATTCTTAACACAAATTGGTCTTTACAGGTGGAATTCTGTGGTTATCATTACGATCATCATCTTCATTATTCAGCAAATATCTACTGAGAACTGGATGCACAGAGTGTTACGGCCTAGGGATACAATGTGTAACATATATGCTCTTTAAATCAGATATGAACATTTAAGATATGGTAAAATAATTAAAAAATGAAGAGTTTTATTTGACAATATCTTTCCTGATATAAATTTCCCTCATTCTCTCTACATAAGCAGGAAAGAAAATGACTAAAGAAATCTAAGCTATTTTGTCTCCACTCCTGAAGATTCTCTATCCCAGAAACCTGTGGATGAGAGAAAGTGCTACATAATGATCCTGACAACTTGCTTTCTATAAACCATAAACTGAAATAGTTGCGGGCTATAAGGTCTGAGACTCCAGTTTTAATCACTAAGTCATGTCACCTTGTATTTCTAAAGTGCTTTCTCAGAAGAATTGCTAAAGACTGGTAAAATATGGAACAAGAGAAACCTAGTAACAGAGCAATATACAGGGACTCCAGGCCTTATGGAGAAACAAAAAAGTATACTTTTCAAATAGTCCTAGTGGAAAAAGGAAGGGCTAATGTTTTAGTTTCCTAGGCAGCTTAGGCAAATACTATGAAATGAGTGGCTTAAACGATGGGAATTTATTAGCTTACAGTTTGAGGCCAGGAAAATGTCCAAATCAAGGTATCATCAAGGTGGTGCTTTGTTCCCAAAGACTGGCTGCTGGTGATCCTTGGCTCTTCTGCTACATGGGAAGGTACACGGCAGTGTTTCCTGGTCTCTTTCTTCTTTCTGGGTTCTGTTTCAGCTTCTTGATTCCTGTGGCTTTTTTTTCTTTCTCTCTCTGTATTCATTCCATTTCATTCATATTATAAAGGACTCCAGTAATAAGATTAACGCCCATCATGAATGAGGTGGGTCACATCTAAATGGAAGTAGCCCATCAAAAGGTCCTACTTACAATGGGTTCACACCCACAGGAATGGATTAACATTCAGAATATGTATTTCTGGGGTACATATCGCTTCAAACCATCCCAGCTATTATTTAACATTAAAAAGAAGAATCTCACTGCTCTTTTGTCTTTTTACTCTTCATAGAGTGTACAATGATAATTAGCCCATTTCCTTGGAGCTACAATAAAAGCGCTGAAATAAAGACTGTGCTACAATATCCTTTGCCTTAATATCCTGATGTCAGTGAAATTAAGGCAAGTCCTCTGCCATGGCCAGTGTTTCATTACTTTCCATTAGCAGTTGACACACAAACACATGTTTTTAGAAGTCCAAAAATTATTTCAGGAATTCATCTCTATTCAGAAATTTAACGAATTTCAAAGGAGCTAGCAGCCACCCATCATTAAAGGAAGATTCCCTTTGATTATTAAAGGGAACTCCAGGAATTAGACCTGCCTGAAATGCACAATTCAAAATTAGTGAAACCAAAAAGAGCCACAATGGAAATAATTATTGAAGAAAAGCTCTCAAGAATTTGAAACAGACTCAGAATTTCTCGCTTACCTTAATTGGTTTCTACAAGATATACAGATAGTCCATCTGTCTGTACAAATATACATTCTTCCTTGTTTTGGTTAAATCTTCATTTCATTCCTTGGTTACCTACCAAAGACACATTAACAAGTTTTGTTATGCAGTGTTAGAATATCACAGAGCAACTAAGTCAAACCTTAAAATAGAGAACAATGTGAAAGGCTGTGAATGTGACATTAAGCTTGAGGGCCACATGGGGAGAATACCACTAAGTAAGTAAAGGGTGGTATCAGATGTGCCCACAAACTGCTGACATGAGATTTCTTCTCAAGCTTTGTTTCCTTAAGGAATTTTTCCATGCAATCTTTTTCTCCAGTTCATCCTCATTCATCTAATTTAGCTCTGCAAACTAAAATTTGCTTAAATATTTGTGAAGAGTCATATCTATCTTAAACAGTTCTTCTAGAAAGATTCTTCTAGATGATGGGAGATGGATAACTTCTGGATCTTTGATATTCCTGTTTGACTTTGAATAGATAATGCTACCACCTTGTTTTATATGTGAGAGGGTGGAGAAAAGAATGTGATGATGAGATTCTGAATAATGTACTAAGTAGAATTATAATCCTATTAGTATAAAAATAATCCTGAATATATTCCTTTAGAGGGTATAAGAGTAACAACAATAATAGCAAAAAAAAAAGTTAGTAGATTTGGGTAGAAACCAAAATATCATAACTTCTTGTTCAAAAGTTAGGACACCACCCTAAACGGACATGGACTAAACTTGCGTCTTTCGTTCTGACTGTGCAAGGTGCCTATTGGGGTTGGGTACAGAATGGGGGAGTTCACAATAAAGCTGCAGTTTCTTTCCACTCCCTTGCCTCTCAGAGACCCAAGGGAATTTCAGAGAAAAGAAAATGTTTATCCTAGGTTTTTATGAACTGAGATGTGAATATTACATTTACTTCTTGCAAATTCTGAACTTCCAGGGGCAAACATTTCATCTGATATAGAGCTATGTAAAAGACCATTTATCTGTTTGTTTATTTTCTTGAGTGTCTATAAATGAGCTCTTCATTAAAGCAGCCTCAGGGTACAAGAGCCATCAAACCACATTAGTAAAAGACAAGGAAAAGAAGAAGCTGCAATGATAAAAAATAATATGAACTTACTAAAGCATGTTTTAGTTCTATCTTAATTCATCTATCATTTGGCATACTTAGCAGCTTTAAAGCATAAATGGATGTTGGCCAAACACAGCATTTAAATGGAAATAATGAGAAAGTGTCTAATTTGAGGAAATTAGAAGAGCATGATTGCACATCAAGAGGATAAAATGACAACACAGCAAAAACTGTCCTTATGGATCATTATTGACAGGGTAGAGACATTCTGTTAAACATAGTAGATTGCATATAAAAGATCTCTGCTTCTTTCAGAAACTGCATTAAAGAGTAAAGGAATCAAAAGTATAATTCCAAAAGGACAAAAAGAATTAGAGATACACAATAGACAAGAGAGACCAGCAAAATTTTGGAAAACACAAAGAATAATAATAATTGATTTAGCTGAAATTGCAATGTCTGCAGTTGTGCAAAAGGAGAAGAAAGTTGATCCCTCCTGTTGAATCCCAGGGAGACTCAGAATTTGGAGTCAACGGTCATATAGAAATCAAGGATGACACAAAGGGCTGATACACTCCCAGAGTCCTTCATCTACTCCCAAGAAAGAAGCAACAATCCTGCTCCCACTACTGGAGGAAAGGGTTAGATATGGATCTACTAAATTGAACTGTAGGACCTGTAGATTTATGGAC
Organism: Chaetophractus vellerosus; assembly: GCA_004027955.1. Taxonomy (NCBI): domain Eukaryota; kingdom Metazoa; phylum Chordata; class Mammalia; order Cingulata; family Chlamyphoridae; genus Chaetophractus; species Chaetophractus vellerosus. Next base: position 10,868 of record PVKH010012899.1, read on the forward strand.
ACCAATGACAGGAGAGTGTGAGGTTGAGGCCCTCAATTGAAAAGAGAGAAATATATGAAATTCTGCACACTGAATGAGGGAGGACTTTCCCTCTCCCACTCCCCTACCCCAACCCACAACCACTATCTTCCTTCACCCAGAGTAGGAACACTGGTGGCCCTGAAGAGACTGGAAGGCTCTTCTTTAGAGAAAGTAAAAGCCCCTAGAGAAAAGTCCTACATTTGGAGAATCTCTCCACCAAAAACAAGGTAATCACTAAACTCTCTATTATGAGCCTATTAATTGACGACCTCCGAGCAAACTCACAAAACTTGTACAAAGCTCTAAGTGTATTAAATATGGAAAACTGAAAAGAACAAGATATTTTGGGGGAAAAGCAACACTCCAATGTGAAAGACAGTGAACAAAACAGACAAACAGAAAAAAAATCGGAAGAAAATTAGACAAGACCAGTAGAATCTTTCGTAGTTCTATCATTAATAACTTCAGAGAGATGGTAGATTAAGAAATAAAAATAGAATGCTATTAAATAGGGAAATCAGAGAATATGAAATTAAATATGTGAAGGCTCATATAATTTGAATTCAATGGAATGGCTGGAAGATAAAATCAAGGAACTCAGCAGAGCTGGTGTAGCTCAGTGGTTCAGCATGTGGCTTTATACGCATGAGGTCCTGGGTTCATTCCACCATACCTCCTAAAAAAAATCAAGGAAATCTAACAGAGTATGTCAGCAAAGACAAAAGATGCACAATAGAAAAGGTAAGACAATTGGAGGATCAATCCAGAAGGTCCATCCTCTGACTGATTAGATCTCCCAAAAGACAGAACAAATGAAGGAGAAGGAATGTTTAAAAAAAGTTATCAGAACTGAAGCATTTGAATATCCCAATTGAAAGTTTTATCTATATTGTTGCACATAGGTGTAGATCATTCATTTCATTCCTGATTGGTATCCCATTTCTACTATTCTATTTTGAATGTATATGTCTGCATAACTTTTATTAAAAATAAAAGTTACTGTAAGAAAGAAAAATATAAGCAAGCCATCAAGTGTTTGCGTTTTTAAATATTATAAATTACTTCAGCCAGTGTTTGTTCTAAATAAAAGATTTTTTAAAAGAAACAGTTGAAGATTTATTTTGCCCTTTTGTCACAACATTTATGAAAACATAAATTTCATAGAGTCCTGCATTTAACACTGTTGTTAGTGTGAAATATTTTAGTGAGATTTTTCAACGAGTTGTAAAAGCAACACAGAAAAAGCAATAATGAAAATACCTTGTGAATTGCCACTATAGCATAAGAGTTAGAAATGAATGGAAAATGCTTTTAAAAGGAGTTTGCAAGCTCCTCAACCTGTCCTCCAAGTCTGGCTACAATCTTGTCCTACCTACCTTTCAGTTTATACTCTACTACTTATCTAGTAGATTTCCTGCTCCAGTCAAACCCATCTAATAATTCCAGTTATAATGCCCAACCCTCCAGCTTTGTGTCTTTCTCTCTTCCTTTGTGCCCATCCTACAATGTTTTTTAATATCCTTAGAATGTCCTAGCTAACTAAATCTATATATACTTCATGGAAAATTTAAAATGCTATTTTCCAAATGACAGCTGTTCTAACCACTGTACTTCACAGTGAGCTCTTCTACACTACTCATTGTCATAGGCCAGTATTTCTCAAACTTGACTGACCATCAGAGTGACCTTGTGAGCTTTTACAAATCAGATTCCTGAACCCAATCACAATCTTGGGGAAATCCATATTTAAAGAAGAAAGAAAAAGGACAAAACAACTTTTCTTGATGCCTCTGATGAACAATTTCATTTAGGACCCATGGGTCATAGCTACCTGTTCACAAATTAACATATACAACTATTTGTAATTAATGTCTACCTCTATTCATCTTATATTCTCAGCTCAATTCTAAGTTCTATAATTTTAGGGCCCATTTCTCAACAGTGCCTTCCATGTAGTAATTTTCTTTAAAGTATCAATCCAGTGGTGATTGCTTTAAACAAACAAAAAAATGTCTTTTAAGGTTATACTTCCTTGTTCATAAAAATATTGTGTCCTGGGACTGTAACGATGATTAAAGATGTATGATGAGCTCAATTCAGGGTCTGAAATATAGTAAACTCTCAATCATGGAAGCTATTATTTATGATGCAGGATTTTACATCTGGCTGTATATTAAGGAGGAGTCTAGTATACTCTATGTACATTTTCAGAGCGCCTCAAAAGTTAGACTAACCATATGAGTCCTAGCTACAGGAGGGTAGAACAGAGATCTATGCCTGACCCACAGGCTGCCAATTACTTTCTGGCCAGTAGTATAAAGGCAATTTGGCATGACAGATTTACCCAGTATGGTCATAAGTGGCTAACTAAAGCAATGACATTCCTTATGCTGGCGATTTTGAGTGTAAAAATCTTAGAGAAAATCAGAAGTTGGTAGTAGGTGGCAAAACCCAAAATATATACATAGAGAAGACAGTACACAGAAGCCATGAGTAAACCAGAGGGCAAGAAAGAGAGTGCTTAATTACTTGATGCAATTTGACATGTCACTGATCAATAAAATCTGAAGGAGTTTTTCTGTCTCAGAATATACTTGGCATTTGAATGATGAGCAAGAGGACCAAGAGGGCATAGCTGACAAAAAACTCAACTCCTATAAGGAAGCACATTTCCTACACTGAGAAGAATATAAAGAGGAATATGATTTCTATATAATTGTTTAGTGAGAAAGAAGAGTTAATAATGAAGAGACTGTATGGTCTTCTCCATCAGGGAAGCACAAGTCCTTTTGTAGGATTAAGTATTAACAGGACAACAACAGTGAAAAAAAAAAACAATGAAATGGCCAACTGACCTCACCAGCCATTTTCTTGATAGTACAGTGCCAATTGACAAATAATTTGCAAAAGGTCACAAGAAGCATTTAATTACACTGATAATGACTGTTCCTGTTCATTTTGTCTATAATTATTCTTTATTTCCTTAATATAAACAAATTAGCTTTAATAGTATGCCAGACAGTGTTTTCAATCTCCACAGGACTTTTAATTAATAGTCTTTTCAGTTCCCAGTTAATCAAAACTGTCCATAAAACATGTTCTCAACCCCCTGCATTCACTTCTCTGGTACTCCTCTGGTTCCCAAATATCTATTAGTTTACTTTTTCACACAGATAATTTTTCCTTTCTTTACAGATATAATTTCACTTTCGAAAAATAGATGCAACATGGTTTCAAGCATATGGTAGGATTCCAGGATACTGGTATAATTTTGAGGATTTCATGTGTGTATTAGAAAATTCCCACGTTTAAGACAGGAAAAATTTTCCTCAATAACCTAATGCAATTGAAAGACAAGATGCATTTTGGAATTTGAAAACCTTTTCTCCTGTCAACTAATTTAAAATGATGAGTTGCTACTTTTATCTAAACATGAATGGAGATGTCATACCTGTCTACAAGCATGAAAAAACCTTTCGAGTGAGAAAAAGGAACATCCAAACAGATTCCCATCTGTGAAATAAGATATACTCAAAATGCTGCTTCCTTGGGGAGTATCATAGAGGTACTCATCATGCAGGCTCTTGCCACCCCTAGGCACGTGGGTCATCAAACATAAGCTGACGTGGCTGATTCAACTCTCAAAGGAAATTCAACTCTCCAATCTACCACCATTCCCATTGTATCCAATGTAGTGCTACTCTGTAGATATTCATATTAAATCACATGCACCTGTCTAGGTAGAATGATTCTATGACAGTGAATGCAAGCAATTACTTCACAATTAGAATTAGTCTCTTATCCTAAAGCAGCACAGTGAGATGTCCCTGTATTTAGAGATCTGTGTACTCTAAGCTGAAGAAAAAATCAATTCGATACTCCAGAGACAATCTCAGAAATGTGATTTCCATAATTGGTTTCAGTATATTTCTGTTCCAAGAAGCTTACTATAGCTGTTCATCAAAACTTTCTCTTATCTTTCCTAAAATTCATCTTCCTCTTATTGTCCCAGTCCTTCCTATAAAGCACTAGTTTTAAGCTTTCTTAAACTTTCTTATATTTTGAAATCTAACTTTGTTATTATAAGTCATTTGTGAGCAACCAAAGTGTAGTAGAGATGAAAACAATGTCTTTCAAAGATAGGCCAGTGGAAAGTACGATCAGAGTAGGCAATCTGTCACTTTGTCAAGCATGTCAAATAAGAAACGTCTCTTATCAGTGCTAAATCTGGCACTTGGGTAGCACTGTACTCAACAAATAACTCAAATGAAGATTTGGTGCCTTTCTCTCTTCCTTTCTCAGATCATTTCTAAGACTTCAAAGGTCCTACTCTATACAAAATCCTATTGCTTTAGAGGAACCTCTATTTTTCAATAATCCTTCAGAAATTGGAAATCTTGGCTAGCGTATGCCAGAATCACAAAGATCAACTGGACAGCCTTGCAGAATCTTTAAAATAATGACTTTCAATAATCCAGGGTACCTTACTTCTTCCAAAATGAAATGGCCTTCCTTCACCCTTCTTCCACCCTTTAGCTGTGTTCACTCAGATGTATTTCTGGCATATTTAAATATTTAAGCTCAACTTGATTGAATTTTGGAATGACAAAAGAACCAGGAAACCTCCCCAATCATTAAATGTCAACAAGAAAATCCTTCCAAGAGGGATAATATCTAAATGCTAATATTTTCAGAAGGTGTTGTTTTTATCGTTAGCCTCTTCTTCTCAGGCTTATCCCTTTGTGTGACGTGTAAATGGCAGTTCACAAAGGAGAAATGTGTGCTCTCTACCTGAACATATCAGCCTTTATATCAAAGTTTTGAAATAAATGGGAGCTGTTTTTCCCCCCAGTAAACATGTGAATTTCATACTTTGGGGATAAAACTTTTAGAATTTATTGCTTTTTCTTCTACAGCTCTTTTTTTTTTTTTAATGACTCTCTCCTAGTACAAGAGAAGAGCTCAAAATTAGGCAGTGTAACTTAAAACTCGTTCTATCTCCATTTCACATGAGCTGGAGAGCAAAGCTAAAAGCAAAGCTAAGAGAAGCCAGATGTTCTCAAATGTCTGTGGGCGGCTATGGAAGATTCATCATAATAGGGCAAAAGTGGCTTTAGAGCACAGAAACAAAGAGAAGAACACCCAAACTCTTGATTGAATGTTGCTGCAGCCAGGCTCCAGACGGTAAACTGTGACTTCTAGAACACAGTCAGTGAAGAGAGCCATGATGCCTTGTCTGTGCCAAACAATTATGTCACAAGCTGTATGAACCCAGGCCCAGCTGCAATGGGGGCAAACAAGGTCAGCCGGAGCCCACAGAGAAGACTAACATGTGCCCCAGATCCTCCTCTATCACCACCATGGTGACGCTTTCAACTAGCTTTCTCAAGTGGAGAGACAGAAAAAAGAGGGACAGGGAGAACACTAGAAAGTCTGGGAATTTACCCAAAGGACATTAAGTTAAATTACAAAAGGCTGTTTAAAACCAGAAGAAAGCTCCCTCTAATTGTCAAGTTTTCCTCTTTTTCTCTGCCATCAATAGAAAAGAGGGCTTAAGAAGATACAGGAAGCTATATTTTTGCACATTGTACTGTACAAATATTACCCACTCCCCTATAGAATTTTCATTCATATCAGCTTATATTTATTAGTTTCTAAAAGATGTGAAAACAATTATATATCTCTCAGTGGTCCTTACATCAGTCTGGACCAGACCCACCCCCCCCCCTCAATCTCATAATCATCCAATCCTCTCATTCTGCCTGATATAGCTATCTTTTAAATCCATCCATTTCCTTTTATCACCACCACCACTCACCCGGATAATTACAAAAGCCTCCTCACTGATCTTGTTCTTTCTGTCTCTGAATTTTTCCCATGCTATTCATAGTCAACACAACCTTAAGACTATTTCATTCTTTATATACTGCATCTAAAATCAACCCCCAACGTGCATATCTGCCCATTACTGTGCTGTTTGAAAACCAATGCTTCTCTATTTTCCTAAGGATAAACCCAAGGATTTAAATGGTGTATTGGCCATAGTCCCAATGGGATAGATATGGTACATTCAAGTTAGGATTACTTGAGGAGAGTTTTATAAATGGCTTGTTTAGAAAGTTGTAGGTGGGATATAGGGAAACCATATGGAATAGTGTGGTGGGACTGTAATATGTCGATCTGGCTAAGCCTGAGCCATATTTATCAGAATCCTTGTCCCTGTATGGATCCAGATTAGAGTTCACCAGGAGGGAAATTTATTTTGAGATTCAGAAGACTGAAGTAAGA
>PVKH010012900.1:0-17073 GCA_004027955.1 Chaetophractus vellerosus
AGTCCATATTTTATTCCCCAATCCTGAGGATTCTGGGATGGTGATGCCTGCTCCATCTCTAATTGAGAGGAGACTTCAATCCCATATGGCTGATGGATGGGACTCTCTTGCTTGCAGTTGTAGACTCTCTCAGTTCCTTGGTATGGTGGTTGTCCATCCTCACCTCCTTGTTAGTTGTCCTGGATGAGTCCAATGAACAGGAGAGTAGGTGTAGCAACTCCACTGAGGCTCAGGACCCAGCTGGCACATGGACAGCCCAGAGATTAAAGTCTCTTGGATGAACACCTACCAACTCCAGCACCAACTATAGGTTCAAATAAAAGAGACAGAAGAGGCATGTGTAGAGAAATCACATCTGAGTCCAACTTTGTCACACTCAGGAGCACAAACTCCAAAGTAGGGCCCACTGGCAAGGCACCAAACTCCAGAGCTATCTGCCATGACCGTAGGACCTGGGTGTCTCCGGAGCCCTCGGGAGCCCTACTATTTGGGGTAGTATCTATCTTGGCTGTCTATGAAATCCTGCTGAGATGTGCATAAGCGTTACCACTCTGATGACCTCCTGATTCACTGTGAAGTCTCTTAGCCATATACATTCATTGCCTTTACCTTTTCCCCTTTTAATTCAAGGCCTTTTCCCAGTTGTATCACCAGCTGGTACTTGGAAGTAATCCCTTGGTGCTGGGGAGGCTTATCCCCAGGAGTCATGTCCCTGGCTGTGGGGAAGGTAATACATTTATATGCTGAGTTTGGCTTAGAGAGAGGTCACATTTCAGCAACAAGGAGGCTCTCAGGAGGTAATTCTTAGGCACTCTGCAACACTAGGCTAAGTTGCAAATTCAAGAGTAAAAGGCTCATAAGCATAGTCATAGATATCAAGGGCCCATCAATGGCCCATCCTTCTTTACTAGTCACTGCCCCTGTACTTGGGGGATTGTTGCTGTTTCATCAGAGAATGTGGCAGAGCTCCGCAGGGCGGGAATTCAATAATCTTTCAGTTGTGTGAATCTCTACCCACTGTTGCAAAGGCCCATGAACATTTGAACATATTTATATACCTTATATGTATGCCCAGGTGAACTTCCTCCCATGGATCCCCCATCACTGATACCCTACCCCATTGATCCTCCCCTGCCACAGTTGTAACCCTTCTGTGATCCAAAACTTCTTCAAAAATGAAGCCAAGAATATTGCCAAATTCGATTAACAGGAAAATGAAATAGTAATGATAGGTTTTAACATAAGAAATAAAATACATAATACTTTAGAGAAACTAAAACTAAAGTAAAAAAGGGGTATTAAAAAAATGAAAAATATTTTTTAAAAAACAAGATAAATGATTTTTTTTTTGATGTTTTGCCTTTCATCACTGTAGTATCAGTTATCCTGTATGTACAGTGGCATTTTCTTCCATTTCTTCTCCAGTGGCTTATTCTTTTTTTATATTGTCTTCAAAGAAGTTTTAGGTCACAGTAAAGTTACGTACAGAATATATAGGACTCCCACATACCCAACATCTTCCCCCTTTTCCCTCTTCCCTATTAATAATCTTTTTACATATGGATGGCACATTTGTTACAACTGATGTATAAATACTGAAACAGCTATCAACCATGGTCAATGGTTTATATTATGGTTTATATTTTAGACATACACTTTTATAATTTTTTGATGAAATTTAACATGGCCTCTATCTGCTGACTCTGTCTGTATGTCAATTGTTTAAACTCCCCAAGAAAGCACCAGGTTGGTATAGCCAGTATCTAGCCCTAGTGGGAAGATTCCTTTTACCAGACCATTCAAGGGCTTTCAGCCTTTGGATCAGGTGTCCATCCTTGGCCCAACTAGCTGAGACAAGGGTGATGGGGTCACATGGCAGGCATGTAATTCCATATGGGAGCTCTCAAAAAGGTCTAAGACTTTCCAGAAAACTTTCCAGAAGGAATAAAACTATAGGCAGGACTTTTCCCATAAACATTGGAATAGAATTTCTCCTCTTAAACTTTGTCTCCAGTTCTCATTTCTCTCCAGTTTGGGAAACTGGACATTGTTCAAAAATTTCCTCTATAGAGCATCAAATTGTGTAAGTTGCATATTTTTTATTTGCCTGGTATTTACTCCACCCACTCGCCCCTATATACACTTTTTTTTTTTAACCCTAACTCATATTTTGATGAAGAAATAAGTTATTTTCTACACATAATTTTCTTTCTGGCATACTGATATTAGAAGTAGTAGTGTAGAATCTTCCAAAGTATGACAAAACAAGTAATTTCAGTTTCAAGGTGTGGGGTTTTAACCAGTTAATATAAAACATTCTGGCAATGTCTAGCAATTTATATTATTTAGAGCAGGGCTTAGCAAACTTTCTATAAGGGCCAGATAGTAAATACTTTAGGCTTTGCAGGCCATACTGTCTTTGTCATGACTACTCTATCCTGTAGCACTAAAGCAGACATAGACAATACATAAATGAATGAACATGGCTGTGTTCCAGTAAAACTTTATTTATAAAAATAGGCAGCAGACTAGACTTGGCCTGAAGGCTGTAGTTTACAAATCCCTGATCTAGAGTATAATTATTTATGGTTTCTGCTCTTTGGTAGGGTAAGAGCTGAACCTCACTACGGTAGTGGTTTTTATAACAGATGGGATGGAGATTCACCGTTCTATTGGTTTTCTTTATGTAGATTAAGTTATACTATGATAAATAATTGAATGTCACCACAACACACAACTCTGGAATCATGCAGTGCCTAGCATGTGTGGCCATATGCAGTGGCCCTGAATGAATTTAAAGTGATATTTTGCAGTTCCAATTTGAGATCAGATTAGAGAAAGGTATAGGTAGTGTGTTAATTCATTTCTCCATACATGAAGGTTATTTGAAACTTATTGGTTCAGACACTGCAATAACTGCCAAGGGCACAGAAACAAATCAAGGAGCTTATGGTCTAGTAAATAAAAAATAAACGTGAAAAATTATGGTTGCTATGATAGAAGTCTGTGTAAGGTTGAAGGTGAGGGTAGGGAAAGAGGAAGTCACGTTTACCTGGGAGGGTCAGGAAAGGCTTTATAGATGTGGTGAAGCTTGGAGCATCTTCTGGAATGATGCAGAGTGTGCAGGATAATGAAAATCTTGGCTGGTCTTTGTCTTCAGTTCCTGGGGAAGCAACCCATGAATCTTTGGAATTTCCTGTGATAGGAGTGTCTTTTGTTCTTCTTCTCCATTCTCTGGGAGAAGAAAGGGCCTGCAGATTGATCTCTGTGGGTATTGGTTCTATCAATGTGGGTATTGGTTCTATCAATCATGTCAACATAATGAGACCCAATATAAACTCAGGACACTTGAAGCTCTGCGCTCCCATGATTGAGAAGGTACATTGCTGCCGTGCCTGGAGGGTGATACATTCTGCCTCCATGTGGAGGGGACATGGAGGTTTGCATTTGAGACCCTCCCAGACCTCACCCTCTGCATCTCCTTTTGGCTCCTTATTTGTATCCTTTTACTATAATAAACCTATAAATAGTGAGTTCTGTGAGTCATTCTAGCAAGTGATCAAACCCGATGGGGTGGTGGGAACCCATGAATTTGTAGCCAGTTGCTCAGAAGTGCAAGTGGCCTGGGCTCTGGAACTTGTGACTGGTGCGTGAAGGGCAATCATATATAGAGATTGCCCTGAATCTGTGGCGTCTGGCCTGACTCCTGGTAGTTGGTGTCAAAATTGAATTCATAGAGTTACTGCAGTATTTGCAGTTGGTGTCAAGCTGTGCAGTCGCTGGACAGAAGGCTTTTGATAGTATTTACAGCTTGCCAGGCACAAAATGGGATTGTATGATGGGCATGCAAAACTGAAGGGCGGCGGCAGGAGCAATAGTGTGACGTAACCTGTCCCATCATGTTTTCACTATGACCTGAAATCATAGCTTTCCTGTTTTCCAGGAGGGAAAAAAAGTCTAAACACCTTAGCTATTTGATGCATCTATGACAGTTTTTTGAGGTCACTGGCAGCTCCAGAATTTCAGTATAGGAGGAGCTTAAGGAGGCAGTCTGATTAAAAGGCAGAAAGGTGGGTGGTAGGTGACTAATCGAAGCTACATTTGCATGGTAAATGCACTGTTTTTACTTAGTCTGCTGGTTAAAGGGTATAGATTAATAAAAATAACATTGTCTAAAGATGACTTTATTGGGGCCGGCAGTAGCCCAGTTGGTAGGGTGCCAGTTTACCACATAGGAGGCCCTGGGTTCGGTTCCTGGGACATCCTCGAGCGGGCAGACCGCCTTGAGAAGGCAAGCCACCGCAGGCAGGGCAAAGCTGCTGTGAGCAGGCAGGCTGCCACGCGGTGAGCTGACTTGGCGGGTCGCCGCACTGGGGAGGGGACAAGCAGACACAAAGGAACGCAGGAATGAACACAGCAGGAACAAGCAGAAGGGGGGGGGTATGTAATTTTTAAAAAAAGATGACTTTATTGACACTTTGCATAAAATGGAGAAAATGCCAGTTGTATATTTCAAAGAATAAGCATACCAAGGCATGGTTTAAGGGGACAGTGATGGGGACTATGAAAGGTGGTGCACCCCTCTCCCCCACAATTACCCCTTGGCATCACTAGGGCTGAATGTTGTCTCCATTCCACACACTGTGCTAAGTGATTAAATGTTTTATGTCTTTAGCTCATCTTCCCTGATTCACAGATGAAGGCTCAGAGGTTTAGAGAGGTTAAATATATTGCCCCACTCCTATAGTTTGGGATTTCCTTTCAATGATAATCTGAAAAAAAAAAAAGAAGAAAAAAGGCATAAATTAGAACTCTGCATTAACACAATAGCCAGTAGGCACATGTGGCCATTTAAATGTAAATTAATTTAAAATTCCATTACTAAATTGAACTAGTCCCCTTCAAGTGCTCAATAGGCAAATGTGGCTACGAGCTACTGTATCGGACAGCACAGATACAGAAAATTTTCATCATCGCAGGCAGTTCTATTGGCTAAAGTAGATGACCACTTATAATTCAGTACTGACTCAGATTGTGCTCATGTTTGCTTTGGATCTGCAGTCAAATTGACATGACATAGCATTCCCCAATTGTCCCTAGCAAATGAGAAAAGAATAGAGCTAACACTGTGAATCTGAGGGATTAGCATGGTACTAATGAAGGTAATCTAGTACTGAAAGTTAAGTTCAAGAAATAGTTTTATAAATCCACCAAAATCAAAAGAATCTGCCCTGTGGTACTCAGTACCTTTTCTACTTTGTAATCAGTTATTTCATTTCAGCAAAATAACATCATCCATGTGACGAAATTAGCATTGTCAATTTGAATATCGTTGACTCCATACTTTGTTTAAATTTAATATGAAAAAAAGTCTTTGGTTTATAAGAATTGTAAACATTAGGAGTTTATATACCTAGTTTTATTTTTATACATCTGAAAATACTAAAAATAATTTAAGTAAATGTGAGAATCGGTGGATAATTTATTCCTCTTTAGAAGGGCTTGCTGTATTACTCAAGATTGAGAAATATTTTGTGAAAGCCTTTCGGATGAAGGAATCTGAGCTCAGCACTGGTAGCACAGAGCTGTGGACCCACTGAGCGTGTGTGGTTGTCGGAACCCCGTCAGAGCTGGATGAACTGGAGTGTTTCTGGCACCAGTATGCAATAGTCCACCCAGTGAAATATTATAAAACCAACTGCAGCAGCTGGCAAGGCTTCGTGCTGATGAGGCATTTTACTCCATAATTTTCTAATCACCCCCCTGTTTTAGAATTCAATTAGTAAAATTTGATTTATACTATTCATAAATACACAATTTTCTACCACCCCTTCACAGCTCTTAATACACCAAACATTTTTTACAGTGAGCAAGGAGACCCCCAAGCAAGACTTACACTTTTCATTTTCTGGCACATTTATATATATATTTTTTTTCTGTCTTAATCAGACCAACTATTCTCAAGCACCTCACTGATGGGAAATAGGACTCAAGAGTGTCCTTTTCATATTACCACTTCACAATGTTTTACTGAAAGATTTTATATCTTCTCACTTAATCTTCAGCCTAGGCTTTCCCCCTGAAATCTGTGGATGAGTTTCACACTCTCTGAGGCAAACACTTCTTTCCTCACCATAAATGAGAAGCAGAGGCCTATCTAGGCTGGGCTGTCTCCCTGGGTGCACCTCGGGGCTGCTCTCCGCTCAAGCCAGTCATTTCACTGGGATTGCAAAAGTATGAGAAGCCCATTCAGGTGCTGTCTAGACCACTGGGGAAGTAAACTACTATTTTCAGTGGTATTGTGTATTACATTGGAAACCCTCATTTATGCCACTGCATGTATACATAACCCCAGAACCTTGACTGAATTCCTTACTTCTTAACTTCTCAAAAGTACTTGGTAAAGAAGACACGGGTGCTTATGTAAATAGCCAAAATCCTATGAACCAGGAAACTGTAAAAGTGTTAGAAATCTGCTTAGCACTGTTAAACATACCCCAAAGATATGCAAACTAACACTGAAAAGAGTTCTAAAAATCCACCTCCCTCCCCTTGAGAAGGTGTTTCTGGTTGTTGAGATAAGTAAGTAAAGCAATCTTTTATACTTTTACTTGGATTTTGCAAGTGTAACTAATTAAAATTGTTGAAGTTAAATAATGCTAAGCTCATAATAGTAGGCATAATTTATTTGCCTCTTATTCTATACCAGACACTGTGCCAAGCTATTTACACGTATTATCTAATTTATTCCTTATAGCCATTTAGTGGTAGCAGGAACTATTATCTCTATTTTACAGATTAAAAAACAAAAGCAAAACCTGTGGAGGCTTACCAATCAGCCTGAGGTCACATAGCTAGTGAATGTTAGTGAGACAGGATTTGAACTCAGGACTTCCTGAACTCCAAAATCCATAATCTTAGCCTCACAAGCAAAAATACAGTATCCTAAGGATATATGAAATATATCTTTATATAATACATATTATAAAGATATATATGATAATGAGCTATATTCTAGTTAATTTGTTGCTATTCCTCAAACTAAGCATTCCTTTTTTTAAAGATTTATTTTTATTTATTTATATATCCCCTGCTTGCTGCTTGTGCTCGCTGTGTCCGTTTGCTTTGCGTTTTTCTGTGTCTGCTTGTCTTCCCCTGCTGTGTCAGCTCACTGCGCGGCCCGGGGCCCTACCAATTGAGCCACAGCCGGTTCCCCCTAAGGATTCTTATTTTCAATATTCACTTCCAACTTCTAGGAAATCTAGACAAGATTTCAGTATGATCAGTTGCAGATCTTTTTTTTTTTTTAAAGATATATTTTATTTATTTATTCCGCTCCCCTTGCCGCTTGTGCTCGCCGTCTGCTCTCTGTGACCATTCGCTGAGCATTTTTCTTGTCTGCTTGTCTCCCTTTGTTGGGTCATCTTGCTGTGCTAGCTCTCCGTGGGCATCGGCTCTCCGTGGGTGCGGGCCAGCTCGCCTTCACCAGGAGGCCCCAGGAGTCGAACCCGGGGTCTCCCATGTGGTAGATGGGAGCCCAGTCACTTGAGCCACATCTGCTTCCCCATTCTTAAATTATACCGCCGGGTGCTGGCAATGCGAATGCTGTTCACAAAGTGCCCTCTTTTTTGCTCGGGGTTCACAAGGTCTGGCCCAATGTTCCCAAACACTTTCATCTCCAGTCACAAGAGACCCTATAAAGAAACCCAATGTCCCTTTCATCCCAAGATGATTGCTCAGGAGTGCTCTGCAAACATCACTTACTTCTCTGGTGGGGTCACCTCTGTGGGAGAACAGCAGGGCATCCACAGGAAGCATGGCTTAGGACCAAGAGCAGAGTAATGAATTACCCTCTTGAGAAGGCAAGGGGGATTTTGAGGGCCTGCATTTTGGTCCAGGTCTCTTGATAAGCATCCTAATTTCTGTCAATAAAAAATTATCGGTCTTTAGAAAAACACAAGCACGTTTTAAATCCAGGTTACTTTCAGAAGATCTTAGTTTATACTGAGCGTTGTTCTATGAGCTTTGATTGTCACCTCTATAAACTCTAAACTAGCTCGGTTCCTTGTGAAAACAGCTATCCTTTCCCACACTCCTGCCCCCACCCCAGGCCTAGGGGCAGACGCAGAAAATCTATCTACTGTTATTACTTTTCAGCCTTTCTCAGTTTATTGGGGGGAAAACATGTCCTCACAGAGAAGAGTAACAGTCTGGCAGGAACTGGCTGGATAGTTATTTCATATGTTGTAAAATCATATTCAATAAATTGATCTAATACGGAATTTGTGATGTCTGTTATGAACTTGTCTAAAGTTTGTATTTGCACCATGAAAAAAAGGGAGTTGGCCAAAGCAAATAATGTGTATTTAATTGCAATTTGTAAAGAAAAGAGGATTTAAAGCTGAAGGAAAAAGTGTGTTTTTTCATTACTTTAGAAGCACCTATTTGCATGCAAAGATAATTTTACAGTTACCATTTGTGTGTTCATTACAGCAAACTTGACAGGACCTCTTCTGGGAAGTGCTTTTATGTGGTCTTAAACTTGGAAGTGATAAAACTGTCTTTTAAAAAAATTGTATAATGCAGCTTACTCAGTTGTTTGGACTGAGTTGTAGCCAATTAGTTAGAATTTGTGAAGTTTTATTCTTTTGTCCCAAAACTCCAAATACGTTGTTAACGTTGCATCCCAAAGTAAATGTTATAGCCTATATACACATGGACACATTCACAAAAGAGTATTAAAATGGAATGGATTTATACTGATAACCACTGAATCTAGGTATTGAATACTATTCTCTCTACTTTTGTGGATATTTTAATATATTGCCAATACAAAGTTTTAGATGAATACAGACATCCATACATCAAATCTAATGGGTGGACAAATTCATTTTGCAATTTAGGTGTGGTTGCTTAGTTGTGGTTTGGTCCATAACCTTTTTTTAAAAAATGAAAATAACAACCTCCTGCCCCTCTTTTTAAAAAGTGCAAACTGTGCCAGCTGATTTGAATGGAAGAGAATGTTTTACACTCTATTTTCACAGCTGTCTTATCAGTTTCCTAAACTGAATTAGGGTGGAGCACAGGGTTCAGGAATTTCACGAAGGGGGAACTGGGGGCTTTGTTGTTGTGGTTTGAAGATAACGATATCTTCCCAGGCTAACCTCTTGGGGCGAAGACATTTCCCCAGAGCGAAAAAGTAGGGCCTGAAAGACGTCTTCATAGAGTTTAGAGAGTAGTTGAAACAGCAGTCTGTAGCTGCTCCTGCCAGTCTTGTGAGAAAATAATTTGGTATTCAATTGTTTTTGCTTGGGCACTTTCCCCAAATATGCGTAGGATGACTAGATAAAAGCCTCTCCATTCCCCTCCTCCACCCTAAAATTCTCTGACCCCTAGGTGTGGCAGGCCTGCTTTGTTCAGGACCAAGTAGGGCAAGAGCTAGCAGGTAAATAAGGAAAGTATCCTTTCAGGCTTTTCTCCTGCTGACGTCAGGGCTGTGTTCTCTTGGCTTTAATGTGGAAATGAGAATTTCCACAATTTCAAAGGGAGTGTCTGTTACTATTTGGTTATGAGCTGAATAATTATTTAGGTTTTTGACCTCTTTCCATGATCTGGATTTCCATGCCTGTGAGACATGAATTGAACTGAGGACAAGATGAGAAGCTGAAGAAACTTTTTTTTTTTTTTTTGCAGAGTTTTCATTTTACTCATAACCTAGTTTTAGACTGGAAATGTGGGTGGTGAGTGTCCAGGCCCTTCTTGAAACATTACACAATCTATTAGAGTTATACAGAAGGGATAGGAAAGAGACTATAACCCACTTTGAAAAAGTGTTTCATAATATAGCCTCTGAAACCCTGGAAAATTCTTCAGGGCATATTGACACTGTTTCTTGATGGGAGAGAAGCATTCTCAAAACAATTAAATACACATTGCTCCTATATCCCAGAAGGTAGAAAGGGGAAGAACAAGGATGATAGACTAAGGGGCTTGGGAATGCTTTGCTTTGGGAACTTGCCAAACACTTATTGGTTCAAAGGTGTAGACTCTAAACCTAGAAAAGTTTCCCATACTTGGAGGGTTGCAGTTGGCATAACTGTTACATATATTACAACAGATTTTCATCAGAAACTTTCATTAAAATGACAGCATAAATTAAGGTCTTTTCTTTCCCTTTGTCTCTCTAGAATTTTTAAGGAAAATTCATGTGCTTTCATCATCATGAATCATATTTTGAGAGCTCATGAGATATATGGCAATGTGATTAGGTAGTTGGGAAGTTTATGAATCACACGTAGTTCCAGCTTTCAAGGAGCTTATCTTTCACTTATTCATTAAACGAATATGTATAGAGTGCCTACTATGTGCTGGGAACCATTCTAAGTGCTGGACATGTGGCAGTACACAAGAAAGACAAAATTCTTGTTGTCATAGACCCACACAAAACAATAGAACACCGGGAGTAATAAGTGCTAAGATGAAAATGTAACAGTGTGTACAGGGTATAGCTCAGTGGTTGAGCACCTGCTTCCTGTGTGCAAGGTCTCGGGTTCAATCCCCAGTACCTCCTTTAAAAAAAAGCACAGGGTGATAGTGAATGTTTTAAACTGAGTGGTGAGGGAAGGCCCCTCTGACAAGGTGACATTTAAATTGAGACCCAAATACCGAGAAGAAGCCAGTCGAGAAAGATCAAGGGAATTCATATTCCAGGGAGAGAGAGGGAGGAGCTAGGACGGAGTCTCGAGAGTGTAACGTGTTCAAGAAACACAATGCTCTCAAGTATGACTGGGGTATGGTGAGTAGGGGAGGGGGTGATGTGGTCAGAGGAGGCCAGAAACCTGACCCTGTAGGGCCTTGAAGGCCAAGCCTTATTCTAAATTCGAAGGAAAGGCATTGGAAGGTTTTAAGCAGAGGAGTGATGTTAACTGAGAAGGAAGATTACATAACGTGGCTCTAGCAGTAATTCAGGTCATGATCAAGAGATGATGGCTTGGAAGAGGGTTGAGGTGGAGAGAAGCAGGCAGATGTGGGATGTTCTGGAGGCAGGGTAGACAGGACTTGGTGGGTTCACTGTGGGGCACATGAAGGAATGGATGATACCCAGGCTCCTGGCTTGGGCTCCTGTTGGTGCCATTTGCCGAGGTAAAGAGAGGACAGGGAGAGGAGATCGGGCCGAGGGAAACAAAAATTTGCTTTGGGACATGTTAATTTTGAAATATACATTAGACATTCTGCATTAGAAATGAAAATGAAGTAAGCAGCTGGTTCAGAAGGAAGGCTGGGGCTGGAAATATCAGTTTGGGAGATCTCAGCATGGAGTGTGTGGGACAGAAGCCCAGGTGAAGTGGGTTAAAGAGAGAATGAGAGGCGAGAAATGAAGACAGCAGCTACAGATAATTATAAGAAGACTTGCTGCGATAGGGGAATGGAGAAATGGGGTTGCAGGAGCATGTGGGGACAAGGAACAGGTTTTCTAAAAATAGCACTATTTTAAAAATATGGCAGTACCAAACTTGTTTCTAAGCTGATGAAATGATGCAGTATATAGAGAAAAAAATTACAGTCTGGGAAGGGTCTTTAGGGATTACCTATTCCATCTCCTCCAAACATAAACCCAAAGAAGGGAGACAATTTGGGAAACTAAAAGCATAGCTTGCTATTTGGCATATATGTTATCGCAGGCTTTGGGAGAGAAATGGTGACACAAATAGAAGGCAATCAAGAAGGGGACTAGGGAGGGCAGGAGAGGAAGGAAATGTGATTTTAAAAATAGTAGAGAGTCAGAAAATGTACCTGCAGGACCTGGGGAGGTGGCTGAGGAGTGAACAAGTTATGCCCTAAACGTCTAGAGACAAATTTTTCCAAGAGACATACATCATCAGTTCTGTTGTCAGCTGAAGCCTTTTTGACCTAGAGTGGGAGGTGTATGGTGCTGGCAAAAACGCCTGGCTCCACTCCTCACTGGAGAGGAGCGAGTAACGGAACTGCTTTGTGCCTCCCTTAAACATGGAGTATGAGTACTTACCTCACGGGGTTGGTGAGTGACTCAAACAAGACCATTGTTGTAAAGCCCGTGGCACACTTAGTATCCTTCCAGGCATTTCAAGCCTTCCAGTAACGCCTAAGTTCCCTGGGGTCAGGAACATGTCTTATTATTTTTTAATTTTCCATGGCACCTAATACATAGTCTTAACCTTAAATGGATGGTGAATGTCGAATGCTTTTTTCCTTTGTTTTTGCTGTGCTGAACCCTATATCTCACTTAGAGATTCTTGCGTGCCAAAGCCTGCATCAAAACTCAGCGGTCCGGAAATCTTTCTTAGTTTACCCCCAATCACACTGCTCACCTCCTTATCTCATATCCCTTCACACTTACATCTTCAGTCTGTAGGGTTCTGTTGGATGTAAAACTATAGAAAGTCGGCATTAGGAGGGACTTTAGCCTCATCCTGTCTTCTTTCCCAAAGCAATAAAGATATTAATAACATCACCTCGATTAAACACAAATTTATATCTATGCTAAATTTACCTTTTGTAGCAGAGTTCATAAAATCTCTTGACCTAGTTGATTAACTCCGCAAAGATTGGTTGAGCCACATATCAAATTTTGACGTTCTTAGTTCATTTCCCATGTGTATATATGTTTGTGTGGGTATGTGTTCTCTCCCATTAAAAGGTAAGCTCCCCAAGGACTGAGACCCTGCATAGTTCTTTTAAAAAAAGAAATATTTTATTTTGAGATATTTCAGCCAGAGGAAAAAATTGAAGTCAAATGTGTACGCTCTATCTAGTTTAAAATTTTACACAACTGTAGCTCCCTGTATTCCCTCCTTCCCCAGAGGCAATCTCTGTCCTGAGAACGAGATTTGTCATTCCTTTGTGGATTTTATCCCTTTACTTCATATGTGTGAATTCATATCAAGTTCTGCTTTCCTAGGGTTTCTGATGTATGCACTTAGGAGGTTCTCAAAATGTGTTGAATGAATGATGCTTGCTTTCTTAAAAACAGGAACTGCGTCTTTTCCTTCCTTTTTTGTTACCCTTCCCAAAGTCTTCCTCACATAATGGATGCTTTGGAGGGTGAAATAGGTCCTTAATTGTTGTTGACCTATATAAAATATATGATATAAATTATAGATATCCTGTCAAATCTAAGGGAGTCTGCCCCTAATAAGATCAGAGTGTAATATCACTAAATTGGATATTAAAATCACCTATTTATAGACAGAGGGTTTTCTGGGAGGCTTGCCAGTTGCCATTTGTAGATTCTCAGTACACTATCTGCCCTTCTAGGCTCTCATCTTTTTCCATAGGACAGTATACCTGGAAACTACATCCTTGCTCTCTTGCCAGCAGTGTTCTTTGCTTAGACACTCCCAATGAGAGGTACTTGCATGAGATTTGGAGGAGGGAAGAGAAGGTAGAAGCCATTGTTTTCTGGAGGTAGTTGGGGGCAGCTTGTGGGCAGCAGCAGAGAGCTGATGGATTTTGCCTATAGCTTTTGGGTGTTCTCCTGAGAACCTTCCTTGCCCCACGTTGGTGCTACAGGCAGC
The DNA here is from genome assembly GCA_004027955.1 of Chaetophractus vellerosus. Classification (NCBI taxonomy): domain Eukaryota; kingdom Metazoa; phylum Chordata; class Mammalia; order Cingulata; family Chlamyphoridae; genus Chaetophractus; species Chaetophractus vellerosus. The sequence continues at coordinate 13,554 of PVKH010012900.1, forward strand.
TGAGATCAGTGGCTGTGGCTTCCTTGTGATCCCTGCCTGGAAAAAGATTTCCTAAAGGAGATTTCCTGACTGACCATTACTCCACCAGTTTTCCCAGTGTTGTGTAAGCCTTAACTTCCCTGTATTAAACCTCTTGCTATCTGAAATACTTAGAATGGTGTCTGTTTACCTGCCGGGACCACGACAGATCTGCAAGCTTCCATCAGAATCCCCAGGGAGTTAGAACTTGATATGGAGGTCCCCCAAGGCCCTGAGAGCAGTTACAATGGGGCCTTTGGAATTGATGACCCATAACTTTGGAGCTTGGAGGCCCTTCACAGTTGTCACCCAAGCCTATGTTTCTGGGGTCTTGGGAAACAGGTTTATGTGTAAAATGAAAGCAATTTACATTGAATCTATAAAGCTGTCTAGAATCTACTGAGACAAAAGAAGTAGGATATAAAGAATTATCTTAATATTCACTACACAGGTATGCGCATAGAATGATTTGAAGAACACACAAAAAACAAATAACAGAGAACTAGGTGACTAAAGGCCAGGGGTTGAGGAGAGACATTTCACTATGTATGCTCATGTATCTTCTGAGTTTTATACCACATGCGTGTATTATCTATTCTAAAAATAAACATTGATTAATAAATTGCAAATATTGCATACCATTTTACAATCATCAGATTTCAAAAATCACAAAATCTGACAATATAAAATGTTGACCATGAAATAAAGAAACAAGAAATTGAACTGGGAATCGGTTGTGGCTCAAGCGATTGAGCTCCTGCCTACCGCATAGGAGGTCCTGGGTTTGGTTCTCAGTGCCTCCTGGAGAAGACAAGCAAGACCACGAGCTGGCCCAATGGGCAGACGTGGCAAGCTGATGCAACAAGATGACCCAACAAGGAGACACAAAGAGGAAAGACACAACAAAGCAGGGAGCTGAGGTGGTTCAAGTGATTGAGTGCCTCTCTCCCACATGGGAGGCCCCAGGTTCGGTTCCTGGTGCCTCCTAAAGAGAAGACGAGCAGACACAGAAAGCAGACAGCGAGCACAAACAATGGGGGAAGGGGGAATAAATAAAATAAATCTTTAAAAAACAAACAAACTTAAACCCACTGCTGGCGAGAGTATAAGTTTGTTGAACTACTTGCTAGAGGTTGAGGAAAGGAATATCTAGTAAAGTTGAAAATGTACAAACCCTGTGGTCAGTAATACCTTTTCTATGTACGTACTCTGGAGAAACTCTTACACATCAGGAGAATATATAGATGGTCAATGCAATATTGTTTGTAATAGTTGAAAAATTGGAATCATAAAATGACCGTTGACAGGGAAATAAATAAATTATGATATATTAAAAACTGAAATACTATTAACAGTGTTCATACCATTATTCACTATAGTCAAAAGACAGAAGCAACACAAGTGTCCATCAACAGATGAATGGGTAAACAAAATGTGGAAGATACATACAGTGGAATATTAGCCATAAAAAGGGAAGAATTTCTGATACATCCTACAACTTGGATGAACTTTGAAGATATCACGTTGAGTGAAATAAGTCAGACACAAAAGGACAGATATTATATGATTTCATATATATGAAACAAATAAAATATGAAAATTCATAGAGACAGAAATCAGATTAGAGGTTATCAGGAGATTAGGAAGAGGAGAATGGAGAATGGGGAGTCAGTGCTTAATGGCTGTAGTATTTCTGTTTAGGGTGATAGAAAAGTTTTAGTGATGGATGGTGGTGACAGTAGCACAATATTGTGAATGTAATTAATGCCATTGAATTGTATGTTAGAAAGTGGTTAAAATGGGAATTTTTATGTTTTATATGTTACGTAATTTAAAAAAGAAATATTGTGCAACAGTTGAAATTAATTCTCAAAAACGTATTCTTGAGAAAAGAAAGGGAGCTACTGAATTATATATATATATGGTATGGCAGCATTCACATAATTTCTAAAACACACGTACTAATAGTAGAGTGTAAAAAATGTGCTAGAAGAGTTCATACTTAATTCATGAAAACAGTGGCTCTTGTAAAAGATAGAGGAAATTGGGACTGAGATGAAAAATAACAGAAACTTTGTCTTTTTATTCTATTTTTTTTTTTTTTTTAAAAAATCTGAAACAAAAATTATAAAATGCCTACCCTAATGGTGGTTAGACTGGAAAACCGTTATTTACTTCAAGTGCCCCATTGGTCCAAGAGAATGAAATCCCTCACAATGTGTCCAAGTCAGCATTTGCTGAGCACCTACTATGTGTCAGATTCTACAGTAAGAAACAGAGACACAACAGTTTTCAAAAAGCAATACTGGACAACCAGCAAGAAGGCAGCAGAGTAAGGAGCTCCAATAGTCAGTTCTTGCTACAGGGCAGTTAGTAATCACCCAGAGCTATCTAAAGCACCTGTTTTGGGCCTCCAGGAAACCGGAAGAGCATCCTCCACCATCCCTGGGGGAGTGCGGTCTGCACAGTTGCAGAGAGCATTTGTGACATTTCACTATATATACTCATGTATCTCAGGAGCTATTCTGTGGCTGAAGTCGGGAGCTCTATTTCCTGGGAACAGAGGAGAGGGGGACAGTTGGGCACCAACTTCGGCTCCTGATTAGTAAATTTGGCTGGTTAAAGTCTAATCCTAAGAAGAGTTAAGGTTTGAATCTGTCCAAGTCGGAGGGAGGCCAGTAGCCACGATTTTGACTCTGCCCCCAGCATGAAGGGAAGCGGGGTTGACCGAAAATCACAGTCCTGGCAGGGACCAGCTTCTTTCCATCCAGATCAGATTGCAGCTCTAGCCTAAGCCCCAAGCCCACCTCTGGCAGGGAGGAAGCTGGGGGGGGGACGGGGTGGGGGGGAGCTGTACCAGCCTCTCCAGGTAACTGCAGGCCACACCGGGAAGCCAGTGCTCATCCTACTCTGGTGGTTCAAGCTTCCTCAGGAGCTGTTCTGTGGCTGGAGTTGGAAACTCCATTTCCCAAACACAGGGGAGGAAGAGACGGTTGGCCACCAATTTCAGCTACTGATTAGTAAATTTGACTGGCAAAAGTATACCCCCTAAGAACAGCTAAACTTTGAACCTGTCCAAGTCAGAAAGAGGCTGGTAGCCGCCATTTTGACTCTGCCCCTGGCATGAGGGGAATTGGGGTGGGTTGAAAATCACAGTGGTGGTAGGGACTGGCTTCTTACAACCCAGATTGGACTGCAGCCCTAGCTTAGGCTTCAGCCCCACCTCTAGCAGGGAGTAAACTAGGGGGACCTGTGCCAGCCTCTCCGGGTAACTGCAGATACATTCAGCAGGCACAGACTGAATAGTTGGAAGTCTACTGGGGCAACTGTGGTCATTTTGGACACCCTTGGCAAAGATTGCTGCCCATACCTGCAGCTCCACCCCCTTCCCAGGTAGGGGAAGAAGGGGTGTGAAGCTTCATCAGTCTCTCTGTGCAACTACAGATGGTCTTGGCCTGCATGACTTGGATTATTATACATGGCTGTGGCTCTGTCCCTACGT
>PVKH010012901.1:0-17072 GCA_004027955.1 Chaetophractus vellerosus
TTTCCCAGCTCTTTATCCACTGAGCTATCTAGCCGGGCCCAGGGCAGGAGTTCTTAATCTTTTTTATTCCATGGACCCCTTTGCCAGTCAGGTGAAAACCACAGACCCCTTACTAAGTCCCCACTATACTGTGTATTATTTAATAAATACATCACCTGCACCAACACATCCTTACAAGAATAACGTTTTTTGAATTTTCAATTCAAGCTCACGGACCCCCCTGAAATCTTTCTACGACCCCTTGGGGTTCCACGGACCCCTGGTTAAGAACCCCTGTGCTAAGGGCACCAACCTGCATCAGTGACTCCGGTGGGATATTAAAGACAGCTGGAGGCAGAGTGTTCTTGGTGGATCTTCTTTAGCTTTGGTAACCCAAGGACCCAGCCCAGGCTTTCATGAGTTTGTTAGCCAGGTGGCCACACTGGGAGCCGAATTAATTAACTAACCACTTAATTAAGTAATTAATCAATCAAATAACCAGTTAAACAGTTAGATATTGAGTGCCTTATGTATATCAAACACTGTTTGAGTTGATTGGGAAGATGGAACTGAATGAAAAAGATAAAATCCTGCTTTATAGAGTTTATATACAACTGCGGGAAAGGAGAAGGCAGGGAAGGGGGATACAGAAGTAAATAGGGTGGCAGAGAAGCCCTCGCTGAGACAGGGATATTTGCACAACATCCAAAGGGACGGGCTACAGATGACCTTGAAGTGGGGGTATCCGTGACCTGTTTGAGAAGCAGCAAGGAGGCCCGTGGGGGTGGGCGCAGTGGGCACAGAGGTGAGTAGTGGGAGATGAGCTTGGGTGGAATGAAGCCAAGCCCACCATCTCTGCACTTGAAGGAGGACACCCCCCAAAGTCCCCTGGACATAGTAATAACGTTGGCCAGGCCGGGAGCTGTCAGCTGGGGGTTGGGGGAGGGCACTGGTGCTGACAGGCTGGTGTTAATTCCACATCTCCAGCTTAAATCCTTCAGCCAGAGCTTAATTTAGATTAAGTCTTTGATTTAATACAAGGTTCAAGTCCCGTGTGTTTAAGGATATGGCTTGATTTAACTGTTGAATCTATAAATTGACCTTCCTGTTGGGGGTTTTCTTTTAATCTTTCAATTAAATCTGAAGATGCTAACTCTGTTTGCAGAGGAATAGATACTGCTGAACTTCAAGGACTTTTGCATCTTTTGAGAAGGCTCGAAGGAGATTCGGTTGACTTGGGCCTTAGGAGACGCCCTTGCCCTTGCAACGTACACTCGGTACCTATAGGTGGGCAAAAGAAAACCCCAAACAGGAGCGCAGTGTACTTGACATGAATATCCCACTAATTTTGTTTTAAAAAGTAAAAGGCTGGAAGGAGATACCTCCAGGTTTGGCACTTGAGTCATTCAACAAATATTTTTTGAACACCTACCGATGCCAGGTATTATTTTGGGTGCTGGGGATACAGCAGTGAATAAAATAGTCAAAAATCCTCGACACTGTGGCCTTTACATTTTAGTGGGGTGGTGGGGAGGGAGAGACCATTAAAAAATAAGAAAAATGTGTTATAGTGTAGAAAGAAGTAAATACTATGAAGAAAACCAAAGTGGAACCAGGGGCTCAGGCATGGAGTGGTGGGGCAGCAATTTTAAGTAGGGTTGTCAACAGGTTTTCTTTTTTTTCCTCTCTAAAGAATAATATTGGGACTATTGGTGAAATATGAATTAGATGTGTGGGTTATATGATACTATCAAGTCAGTGTTAATTTCCTGACTTTATATAATAATTATATTATGTTAGACACTGAAGTGTCTAGGGGTAAAGACACATCATGACCCAAACTCATTCTCAAAGTGTTCAGAAAAGAAACCCAAACCAGATTATATATGTGTATATACTCGTATATACACATATATACATACACATATGCACACACAGAACGATAAAGCAAGTGTGAAATGTTGACTATTTGGGGGAAACTAAGTGAAGGGTATATGAGAATTCTTTATGCTACTCTTAAATTTTCTATAAGGTGAAATTATTTCAAAATTTAAAAAATACAAAAATAAGTAAATGAGTGTCATTGTGGCCATCACAATTTCTCAAACTCATCCCTCACCACTCTGCTCCACCACATTCAACACTATAGCTTCTGAATTATGTGTAATCCCCTCTTCCTTCCACCTCCCCGCCATTAAGCTCTTTCACGATGTTATGCCTTTGTTTGCTTCTGTATTTGTATTTACCAGGAATGACCTTTCTTCTTTTTCTCCCTGGAGAACTCCTATTCATCCTTAAAAACCCTTTTTTGTCTCCTACTCTCCAAAGAGAATAAAATAACCCCTTTCTCTGTATTATCTCTGTATCTTGTTTTTACTTCTACTACTGCAGGTGGAGCAGATTTTAATTTTTATTTTGGTGTGACTCATCCATCTTTTCCTCCTGACTGTGAGTGCAATGGGGGTAGGGCCCGAGTTCCATTCATCTTTCTATCCCCAGCCTAGCATACTGCCCAGCCCAGGGCAGAAGCTCAGTGGAACACTGCTGAACCGAATGTTCTCTGATTGGAGAACAGGAGCTTGGAAAATCTCAGTGAAAGAAGGGATCCTGACCGAACAATCTAGCATCAGCTCAGTCAGCAGTAAGACCTTTCCATGGAGACAGGCAATGACACATCTGCAATTAAGGCAAAGCTGTTCAGGGAATCTTAGAGCAAACGGAGACATCTGCAGACTGTTTGCATCCTAGAGCAGGCAGAAAGTGACATGGTACAGCACGGGGACAGGGTGGTGTTGGGGATGAGATAAAGGATGGAATTATGACTTAGGGTAGTCTAAAAATAAATTGAAGGTGGGATTTTGACCATTCTAGGCTTTGTCCTTAAATGCCAAGAGGTCTTTTGACCAAGGTCCTTGTCAAGTTTTCTCGCCATGCCCAACTCTGCAAACTGCTTGAGCACAGGGATGAATGGCCTCTGTCAGGTCATTAGCCCAAACCCCATCGAAAGCTTGCAGCCCTTTGGTGCCTTGATGCCCCTGGTTTGAAGCTCAGGAAGAGTGTGGCCCTGAAGGTTAGTCTTCCATGTGGAATGCAGAATCCAAGGCTACTAACTGACCTATTTCGGTGTCCCTGGGTCACCTGGGAACAGACACTTTCTTGAACATGACAGAATTTTGAATCTTTTAATCATCAGTGTCATTCAGGCAAGGCTGCTCCCTAAAGTTTGGAGACTCAGGCTCAAATACATTGGGGCCGAGCAGAGTCATGTGGGGTCTATAGGAATTGGCCGATGGGGGAACAAAAGAGAATGCAATGGAACTGAACAGTGTGGTGGCTAGAGAACGAGTCTTGGTGACAGATACCTCTGGGCTTGAGTGACAACCCCGTTACTCACCAGATCTGAGATCTTGAGCCAGTCGCTTGTCCTCTCTGAGCCTCAGTGTCCACATCTGTGAAATGGGAAGTCCTCGCACCTACCTCATAGGGTCCTTGTGAGGACTAAATGAGCTCATGCGTGTAAAGTGCTTAGCATTATGCCTGCTCAGTGCATTTGGCTAATGATAATATAATAAAAATAATTAAGAATAAAAATAGCAGACTCTTTCACTTTCCAGTCTGCCTCTCCAACTCTTGTGTGAGCGTTTGAGAGTCAGGGCTGGGTTGGATTTGTCTGTGATATCCCCCCAGCCAGCACCAGGGCTGAGCGCACAGAGAAGGTGCTTGGGGAATGCATTTCTAGAACCGAGTTAGATCCGCCTCCTGCCAGCTCAGGTTCTGTCTCTAGGAGGGGCACCAGTCTACCTGGTTTGCAGCTCTATTCTGAGCACCTGGCAGGGCACCTGACAAGCAGTAAGCACGCCACATTTGCTGGCTGGTAGAAGAACGAATGAGAGGGGCGTCCAGGACAGCGCCACATGTGCGCTGCAGAGACAAGGCCAGCGCCTCTGTGCACTCAGGGTGACGTATTTCACCACGTCGGGGGCATTTCCTTATACGTAAGGTTATATTTGATAATATGCAATGCTATATAAACATCTAACAGTATGGAACGTGACTCACTGATATATGTGCATGGTAAAAGGTGTGGCAGGAAATGTACCAAACTCACCAGAAGTTTCCTGGCGGTGGAGGCATGGTTTTATATTACATGGTTTTTAATTAAAATGCCAAGTATGGTAAAGATACAAGAGACTGAATTGCAATGTTAACTGAAAAAGGAGAGTAGGAGGATGAGGAAGAAGGGGGAATGGAGATGAGCAAATTGTAGATTCTAGAAAGAAAAGTCAGACACAGGCGGAAGGGGACAACTCTTGGCCAATCATGCGTCCTCTCCCAAACTGTGAGGGTCGGCCTCCCACCCTGATGGGGGCGCTGTCATTTCTTGGTCCATCTTCCAATGAGTAGGTTCCACAAGCAGAGAGTGAATGGGCTGGGCACATTTTCACACTTTTAAGGCATTTTTTTTGGGGGGGGATAAGTCTAACAATTCACGAGAGCAGCTACCTTTTATGAACACTCTGTAAACCAGGCCAGTGTGGCATAGCGTTTATGAGGAAAGAATTTTCAGTTGGATGGAGCTAGGTGAGAATGCCAGCTGTATTGTTTGCTAGCTAGACACGTTGTTTTGCCTCTTAAGCCTCAGTGTTCTCATCTGTAAAAGGGGACTAATAAAGACCTACTTCCTTGCATTGCTTAGAGAATTAAGTGGTTCTTGTCACATAGTAAAAAACACTCAATAGCATTATTATTATGATAACAATATATCAAATATCAAAAAGTTGGTATGGATCCCCAGTCAGTTACTAATTCACCCCCACATTTCTCCCCCCCCCCCGCGTCCAAAAATTTATCGAGAGAACTCGTTTGCAAATTTTTAAATGCTTTTCTGAAAACGACAGGTGCTGTTTTAAAAACGGCCCTCTCAAGATGTCCCGACTTCTGGGCAGTGCTTTTGCCACATGTTCTTGGTGAATTCACGGAAAGTTTTACAGATCAGCTCTCCTCTAAGTCCTCTTAAATCCACTATTTGATCATTTGTTCAAGAACTTTCTCAGAAATCTATGGCCGTTTTTAGTGAGGGGTTATCAGTTTCCAGCTGGCCCCCATCTCCTTTTTGAAAACAGAGAGCACAACGGTCTCTCTAAAGTTTTTTGCGTTCTCTCAGAGGTGTCACAGATGAGGCCATTGATGGCAGCTCCATGGCCATAACCACAAATTTTGATACTTTGTTCATATGGCCTGGAAATAGGAACACATTGAAGCACTGTTGTCTTGCTAGCTGCTCGTTCATCTCAGATTTCAAGCTCATTTCAATGATGTTTGTCCATTCATTCATTTATTCATTCATTTCAATCGAAGAGATGAGGCACAAGAGAATTTGGAATTTTCTGTTACCTGAGGGGTGTGTGGGGGGGTCGGTGTTGCTTTATTGTCCAGCGGCTGTTTCCTCTTGTGTGTGCCCAGCCCTGGCCAGTCAGAGCCTTGCTTTCTCTTGACCCCAGTGATTGGTTCAGAGATGGGCCTGGGACCCAAGTGGAGTGAATTAGATGCTACTGCATCTGTTGGGGAAGAAACAGAGGCTCTTTTTTTCTCAAACTGCTTGCAAAAAAGTGATGTGAGCCTGGGGCTTCCAGGCTCCACTCCCTGGGGCCCAATTTTGAAGCCAACCTAGTGCGGGGAGGGACTGAGCCAAGGGAAGATAGGTAAGTCTACATGTCAGTGAGCCCCAGAATCACATGATTCCCTAACTCAACCTACTCCCAGGACTTCTCAGTTATTTGAGCCAATAAATTTCCACTTTTGCTTAGTGCATTTTGACTTGGGTTTCTGTTCATTGTTAAGTTTTAAACTGTGAATGATGATTTTGAGAGGTCCTTGGCTTTTTGGTTTCCCTCTCTGGTTTTTTTTTTTTTTTTTTTTTTTTTTTTTTTTTGATAAATTCCGGGATTTATGCCTTTCCAATCATATGCTTGACTATTTCTTTAGAGTTTGTTTCTTGACCATGAATCCCTTCTTACATGTGTTGTAAGTTTTTAAAAAATCTAAGTGAATCCCTAGCTAGAACCCATGGTTTCTTTTATTTAAACATGGCATTTTTTTCCATGATAAAAGTATTTTCTTTTTTTAAAATCACACATCTAGATTTAGAAATATAAAGAAACGGGAGGGAAAAATTATCCAGTCTTCTAGTATCCAAACAAAACCAGTTAACATTTTACCAAAATTCTTTCCTGTATTTTCTTGCACAGATCCTTGCATTATACTCTAGAAATAGTTTTGCATATTGTTTTAAATTGTTTTTGAAAAGGTCATACATATATATGCTATAAAATTTAAAAGATCCCCCACACTCTTCGGCACCTTGAATTTTTCACTTAATGATTAATCATGGAAACAATTCCATGTCGGTACAGAGAGCTATCTCATTCTTCCAATATGTGGATGCACCAGAGATCATTTAAATAAATCCCTATTGTTGGACACTTAGGTTGTTTCCAGGTTTTGTACTATCATAAACCAGTGCCTTACATCTTTGTGCACGAAGCCTTTGTGATACTTCCAAAGGAACTCTTTTCTTTGAAAGAGTTGACAGGAGTGGTTCCCCCCCCCCCACCATTGATACAATGGTGAAATTACTGTTCCAAAAGGACTAGTGTTTTGTTTTTTCTTTCCTGTTTTTTTTTCCAAAAGGGGCTGATTTTGTTTGTGCATGTTCAGCACTTAAGAACAGTGTCTGGCACATAGTAAGTACTGACTGTGTTACATAGTACTGCTGCTATTATCACTACTATTATCATTTTTAAAAATTTCACTGTACTCACTCTTCTTTACCTCATCAGTATCATTTGAGAACATACTGTCAGTATTTCAATTATCTAAATCTCTCTCCCAAGCATGGGGACTGTGATATTGGGAACATAGTTCTTTCTCAAACATCAAAAAATACCCCTCTTCCCTTTCAGGGAATAATATAGGACATAATTCTTGGGCAAAAAGATAGAAAGAAAAAGAGAAGAGTAAAGCCTCCCCTGAATTGGAATTGGAAAATATCCATGGCTTTCTCCCAGGTTTCTGGTGCTTTCCATTTTAAAGCCTTAGTGTCCTAGTGTGGCCATACAAAGTCCTGCAAATAAAGTGGCTTAAAACACAGACCTTTCTGGTCTTGCAGTTCTGGAGGCTAGAAGTCCAAGGTCAGGGTGTGGGCAGGGCCGTGCACCCACTGAAGCCTGTAGGGGAGCCCTCTCTGGCATCTTCTAGCTGCTGGTGTCTGCTGGCCATCCTTGGCCTGCAGGTGCCTCACTCCAGTCTCTGCCTCCCTCGTCACGTGGCCTTCTTTCTTGTGTCCTTCACGTGGCATTCTCCCCTCTCTGTCTGTGTAGCTCCAAATTTCCCTCTTTTAATCAGGGTACCAGTCACATTGGATCAGGGCCCACCTAAACCGGCTTGGCCTCATTTTCACTAATCATCTGTTGGAAGACCTAATTTCTAAATACGGTCACATTCACATCACTGAGTGTTAGGATGTGGGCGGATCTTTTTGGAGGACACATTCAACCCGTAATGATGCCTAATTGAATTCCCCCATTTTTAGCACAATGCCTGGCACACAGTAGGTACTCAGTTTTTGAATGGGTGAATGATTGATTGCTAGACTCTTCATTTAAGGTTTCCAGTAGTCAACTGTAAGCTCAGTGGGGAACATGGCCTTCTTTTCTGTTTATTTCTTGCCCACCATAAAGGTAGTAGGCACGCAATGGGTGTTTGCTAAATGAATACATAGATAAATCCAGATGTCTGGATTGTTACTAAACCAATAAAAAACAGTCCTTGCAAAACCTGGTTGCCTCTTCAGCATCATCCCCTGGGACCCTTTTAAAATTGCTAATGGAGTCCCAGTCTCCACCTTAGACTCACCGAGCTAGAGACTCAAGGGATGGGTTCTGGATTCTGTATTTTAATAACTCCCCAGGTGGTTCTGATGGAGCCAGCCTTACAGAAGTTCATGGACCAGTGCTTGGAGTCTTTCCTATCCTATCCCAGTATCCCCTTAACCCATTACAATCTTTTATTTCTCAAGTGGACTCTTGGCTGCTCTGTGGGTGATCTTATCTGAGTACCCACTATTTCATGCTGATAAGCCACCCTGACTCTCCAGCAGCTCCCCCTGGCTTCAATCCTATTAATAAACCTGTCCCCTGGCCTCTGAGGACGTGCCCTTTATCTTGCCCATTAGGGCTGCAGCAACCAGCTTTTCCTAGCATCCCACCACAACTCAGTTTTATTACAAAGTTCTGCTCTCTTTTGGAGAAATAGACTTGATGCTCGCGATTTCAATCACCAGGATCTTGCTAGCCAAATGGCTCATCCAGTGTTTTTATGGGCTCTAGAGATTCTACCATATTGTGGAAAGAGCAGGAGGGGAAGGAATTAATATTGAGCCATCCCCTTTTATGTGCAAATACTGTACCAGGAATGTTTCTGGCATTTCATCTTTATATCAATTAGTGCATATTGTTATCCCACTTTCCAGCTGAGGAAACTGAGGTCAGAGGGATTAAGTGAAAGGCCCAAGGACACTAGTCAGTAAGAGGCAGAATGCCAGGATTTAAATCCAGGTCTGTATGATTCCAAGATCCCAGCTTGGGCCCAGGGGATGGGCTCAGAATGTAGAGGTGTTTTGAGGTTGGGCCCCTGGGGGACCAGGGAACATCAGGATTGCTGGGCATGGGGTTTTAGGAGCCAGGCAGGCTAAGGTAGAAGGGCCGGCTGATCAGCAGCTGGGAAGCACCAAGTAATGTGGAAGGCAAGATTCAGTGCCAGAAGGCAGGAGCTGGAATTCCAGGATTGGTCCACAGCCCAAAGGGGGCTGGACAAAATGCAAAGGCCAGATCTGAAGTGGAGGAGATGGATGGACCCTTGCCCAGAAGAAATTGAGTGAATGAGAGGAGGGGCTCTCTGAGGCTATTGAATTTGGGGAAGGTCTTATAAGAGGGCCCTTGGAACTTTGCCCGTGGGAGGAGGGAGCACTTAAGAGTATTTGGGCATCAGATCTGTGGGCTGATCTGGGTCATAATTTGTCACCTGCTAAGCCTGTCATTTAATTTAATCATTCAGCTCCTTCAAACAACAAACATTTATGGGAGTTCTCCTGTGTGCTACAAGTGCCAGGGTGCTGGGAAAACAAGGCAGAAACGGTCCCCTCTATTTTGGAGCCTATTTCACACTCTATTAATAATCATTGTAATTATAGCAAACAACAGCCATTGAGCACTTAAGGGCGAGGCACTGTTTTAATTACTTTACATATATTAATACATTCAATCTTCACAACTACCCTAAGAGGCAAGGACTGTTATTATCTCTGTTTCACACTTGAGGGTGCTTTTGTTCCGAAAAGTCGGGGCATGTGGGAGGCGCTGCTGGGACGGGGGCTCAGGGCTGTTGGATCGCAGAGCCCTTCATCTTATCCACTGGACCCTGTTACCTCCCATTTGGCCACTGGCCATTTTTCTCAACTTCTTTCAACAGCTTTTGATAACTTCCAGTTTCCTTTATTGTGTTTTGGGCCCTTAATTGTTCTCACAGGTATTACTTAGAGTCTGTTCTTAAAATATAAAGCATTTAATTGGCCTCTATGGTGCAAAGATAGGCACCTGTATTTTGCAGTATGTATCTGTATGCAAATTACCAACCAGCCTCCAAGTCAGCCCCTGTGTGGAATTCAGGGCTCTAGGGAGGCCCACTCCTGGCCTTATCCCTGATCTTCTCCTGCCTCCTGCCATCTGAGACATTGATTTGATATCTGTTGAATCGCTCGACTCAACACAACATGTTTTTCTTTCTTTCCTTTGAATCTAAGCCCTAGCCCAGTTGGGTAACCAAGATATATAAGGCAAGGGGCCTGCCCTTGAGGTGGTTACAGTCTAGCTGTTGAGATGAGACATACCAAGGATGAAACACTGAGATTATCATAGTGATGCAGAAATAAGTACTAAATTACGTAGTAGGAATTGCTAAATGCTGTGTCGGTTCAGAGAAGGGAAATAGTGGCATGTGTTTCTTAAGGGAGATGGGCCAGGCTCTGAAGGACTTGGATAGGATGTTTCAGGACAGAGGCATGATGTTTGGCGTGGCTTAGCATGTAAAGGACATGGAGGAGATTAGATTCCCTGGAGCACAGGTTGTAGTGGTGGTGTAGATGGCAAAAGCCGGAAAGTAACGAGAGCTAATATTTGCATACCAGATATGTGCAAGACACTTTTTCAACTCTCTTTTGATCCTCAAAGTGCTCTGCAAAGGATGTACTATATCCATTTTACTCCGTGGAAACAGGCTCAGCGAGCTGGTGGGACTTGTCTAAAACTGCAGTGTTAAGTGACAGGGCTGGCCGGTGGATCCAGGCAGCCGACCTCAGTCTCCAAGCTCTGGACACCTACGAGTCAGTGCTTGTGACACGAACAGACACCTGCACACTGATGTTCATAGCGGCATTATTCACGATTGCCAAAGGTTGGAAACAACCCAGGTGTCCATCAACAGATGAGTGGATAAACACATCGCGTATTCACACGATGGAATATTGTGCAGCTATAAGAAGAAATGAAGTCATGAAGCCTATGACAACATGGATGAACCTGGAGGACATTATGTTGAGTGAAGCAAGCCAGACACAAAAGGACAAATACTGTACGTTACTATGAACCAAATCTATTTTGTAGCATATTGTTTGATTAAAAAATTTTTAAATATGTATCCAGTATATTTAATTGAAAAATGTATGTATTTATTCATCTGTGTTTACTTTTTAGTTTTTGTTTATATTTTCAATTTTTAAATGTACAAAATAAATTTTAAAAATGTAAAAAAAAAAAAAGTCAGTGCTTTGCATGCTATGCCCAGTGACATTTTCCTTAATTCCATAGTAAAGCTGTACTTCCTAACCAGGAGTGATCTTGCTTCCCAGAGGACATTTGGCAATATTTGGAGATATTTTAGTTATTACAACTAGGAGGATACTGCAGCATCTAAAGGGCAGAGGCCAGGGATGCTGCTAAACATCCTCCAGCACAGGACAGATGCCCACAACAAAGGGTTATCCAGGCCTGAAGGTCCAGGGGGCTAAGGATGAGAAAGCCTGTATTAAAAGGTGCTCACTTTTGCCGAGACCTTCTGGCATCATTTTCTTCAAAGGTGTCTCTCTCCCTCTTTAAATCCTGACCATTTGGAGCAGAGCTTGGTGCTCATGCTATATTTCACAGAGAGGGCAGTTTCTAATGAACGTCACTCTGACCCCTTGGTCCCCTTTGCCCTCAGGCTGTTCATTCTCCTGCTCTGTGACTCATACCCTGATAAAAGCCCTGGATAGCTATCCACCTCTTGTGCAGCCCTCAGCCGTTTTGCCCTGAAGGTTGAGAGCAGTGGCATAGAATAGTTTTAAGCATGGTCTTTTAAGGGAGGCCTAGATTAGACTCCAAGCTCTGCCATCTACTGCTTTCAGACAAGTTATATAATATCCCTAAAACTGTTTCCTCCTCTGTAACATGGGAACAGTGACTGTGTTTATCTACCTGGGTTGTAGTGAGGATAAAATGAAATAGGCATGTGTCTCAGTCAGCTCTTGCTTCTATAACACTACATTAAAAGCATCCTTAAAGTTTCAGCAGCACATAATAGGCATTTATTTTCTCCCCATGTGCCTGCAGGTTGGCTGTGGTTTGGCTGATCTAGGCTGGGCTTGGTTCCAAGGCTGTGAGTTGATCTGAGTATGTTCCACATGTCTCTCATCCTCTTTGGACCAGCAGCTACCCAAGATGTGTTCTTTACATGGTTGGAGGCAGGAGCACGGGACAGCAAGCCCAGCCACACAAAGACATTTCAAGCTTTTGCGCTTACCACCATTTGCTTCCATCCTGTTGGCCAACACAAGCCACACGGTCAAGCTTCAAATGGTCGGGGCTGGCAAATAAAAAGGAGTGGGGAACAGCAATCCAAACCATCACTTGTGCATAGAAAGGGCTCCATAAATGTTGTTGTTGTTGTTGTCCTTGCTGTTAGGAGTTAGCACCAAGCCTGGTGCTTTGACCTTTATATCAATCTGTATGTGTTTAGCTTAGACCTCTTGCCTGTGGACTAGTCTCAGATCTGTGCTTCAGTCCTTCCAGGGGCCCTGAAGTTTCCTCTTCTCTGCCAGCTTTTTTTGTTGTTGTTGTTACATATCCCCCCCTTTCTGCTTGCTCTTGCTGTGTGCTCATTTTCTGCGCTCTTCTATGTTTGCTTTTTCTCCCCCCGCTGCGGCGATGCGCCGAGTCAGCTCACCACGTAGGCGGCTTGCCCTGCTCGTGGGCGGCTCTGCTCCATTTCGTGGGCGGCTCTGCTCCATTTCGCGGGTGGCTCTGCTCCGTTCGTGGGTGACTTGATCTGCCTGTGGCGGCTTTTGCCCTGCCCGTGGTGGCTTTTTGCCCTGCCCATGGCGGTAGATGCTCAATGTTTGTGGATACAAGTTTTTGTTTGTTTGTTTTGAAATTGTTTTTATTTTTTTCATTTGTTGGGGAGGGAGGGCCCCCTGTATTGAGAAGCAACACAGCACTATGGTTAAGCAATTGTTCTCAATCGTGGCTACACATTACAGTCCCTGTGGAGGTTTAAAAAGTACCCATGTCTGGGCCCCACCCCCAAGGCTTCCTTCTGATTTTATTGGTCTGGGATGTGGCCTGGACATCAGGACTTTTAAGAGCTTCTCAGATGATCCTGATATGTGGCCAAGGTTGAAAAACACAGCTTTAGAGTAGGTCAATATTTATTTTCAAACCTTGGCTTTGCACTGTCCAGCTGTAGCTTGGTCAAGTTACTCAGCCTGTTGGAGATCAATGTCCTCTCCTCCCCCATAAAATGGGGCTGATACTATGCACTTCCTTGGATTATGTAAATGGAATGAAATAGCCATATAACTAGCACAAGCACTCAATAAGCACCCATTGTATTCCTTTAAGATGGAATTTTGTTTTCTTTTTAAGAGTTATGTTCATTAAAGGAAATTGCGGCGGGGGTGGGGGATCACTTGGGGTCTGACACCTGAAACTTGTCATGGATTGCCTTTAGTTTTTGTCTTTTACACGTGGCACACATCTACTTTTAACCAAGGCTGAAAGCATCATGAAATAAAATTCATGCCCTGCTTTTCTTCACTCAACTTTTATGATGATGAGATAATAACCTCAATTTCCAGTCTGCTAAGGTTTCAGACTCTAGAATGTCTCCTAAAGTTAAAGTGGTGCTCATGGATTGAGAGTCATGGAGAATTCTCTCTCTTCTTGTGATTTTCTTGATGACAGTTTGGTCCCCAAGAGGCCCTCTTTGCAGGAATCAACCTGGCGTGCATGTCCCATTTTGAGCTGACTTTTCATCTGGAAGATTCTGCTGCATTTTACAGGGCAGGAGGGATGGAATCCACCCAATATGGTGCTAACTTTACAAGGGATTAAACATGGTTATTATTAGGATGAGGGTGTCTCTTCTAGCACAGGGATTTCTAGGTTCACCCCATTCTGCCTTGCAGCCCAATTACTCTTCTGTACCTCTCGGGCTCACACCCTTTATTTCCAGTCTTACAAGCACTGCCCTGACTCAGGCAGAAAGAAGCCGCCCCATTTTCTGTCCAGTTACATTTTCCTGGGAACCCAGCCCTTCTGGAGGTTCAGGGCTGTTGCAGAGGTTGTGACATGCAGGGCCAAGAGCCCCATCTTTGGGATCTGGCTACTCTGATTTAGAATCTGAGATCTGCAACTTACTTCACGGCTCACCTTGAATGAGTTCCCTAACATTCTAAGCCTCCGTTTTCTCATCTTTAAAAGGGGAATAAAGTGACCTACCTTGTAAGGCTGTGTGAAAATCAATAATTAGCTCATTTATCCATTCAAGAATATTTACTGAGCACCCATTACCTGCCACAGACTGTGTTAGGTACTGGGAATATTGGTGAGCAAGCCAGAGGGGTCATGCCTGAGTGAAATTTGCAGTTCGGGAGGGGAGAAGCTTAAAGCAGAGATTTCCATCCCCCTCCCCAACGTCGCCTTTCAACCAGCATCACTGGACAGTGTCTGGACGCCAATGTCGCTCTCTCCTAGAGGTTCTTCCAGGCCTCCGAGATTAGATCAGGGCTCCCATTTTGTGCTTTCCTGGCTCATGCCTTTTCTCTTTTATATTCCTTACTCCAAGCACGATGTAGGAATTGTGTAATTATTTGATACATGCCTTCCTCCCCTGTTAGGCTGTGAAAGTGGGAACCATGAGTATCTGGTTTTTTAACTACACTCTACCGTTCCCAGCGAACTGTGCTGGCATATCAGTGCCCGAAAGACGGCGACTGGAACGAACGAACAAGTGAATGCATTTGTTCTGCCCCAGTGACCGAGCCCACTGCCTCCATCTCCTACCAACCCCAGCTGGAAATAAAACAATCACGACTTTATCTGTTCATGTATTCTCTTCATTCTTTGTTAAGTAAATAGATACTCGACAATAGTGATGTCCAAACTTTTGCTGCATATATGACTATAATTTTATGTCCTTAAAAGTTCTTGGACATGAGCTGGTATAGTTTGAATTGTGTCCCCCCGAAGGATATGTTGAAGCCTTAACCCCCAGTGCTTTAGAATGTGGTCTTATTTGGAAATAGGGGCATTACAGATGGAATTAGGCAAGTGAAAATGAGGTCACACCAGAGAATGGTGGGCCCTAATCCAGTATGACAGGTGTCCCTATAAGAAGAGGATATTTGGACCCAGTCAGAGAGACAGAGGGGAGAAGGCCACGTGACAATGGTGGTAGAGAATGCCAAGGGTTGCTGGCAAGTCACCACCAGCCACCGAGAGAGGGCCTGGGCACAGATTCTCCCCCACAGACTTAGGAGGACGCGTGGCCCTGCAGACACCCTGATTTTGGCCTTCTGACCTCCAGAACTGGGAGAGGATAAAGAAATGCCTGTCGTTTTGAAGCCACCCAGTCTGGGGTGCTTTGTTAAGGCAGCCACAAGCCACTACGACGCAAGAAACTAACAGGATGACTGATGATACAAAAATGCTCTCGGGACGTGGCGTTCTGTGCTTTTCTTGTGAGTGGTGAAGGATTTGGGCTCTGGGGTCTGAGCTGCCTGGGCTCAAACCCTGATGCTGCCCCTTGCAGGTGCCAGAAAGCATGAGAGTTGTGTAAGTTCTCTGTCTCAGTTTCCTAATCTATAAAATGGGGTGACTTGTGACCTGCTTCACAGGGTTGTTGAGGAGTAACTAAGAGAGCCTTTATCATGTCCCTTAAACAGTGCCTGGCAGATAATCAGCTCCCCTGAAATGTGAGCTGTCATAATGGGGAAGGAATAGAACACTTGACAGTTTGTGTTAGGCAACGTGCTAGTGGTTTTCACACACAGTGGTTCGGATAAGCCTCCCAGCAGGGCTATGAAATAGCCCCATTTTATAAGGGAGGAAACTGTGGCACAGAGAGTTTTGGTAATTTGTCCAAGAATACTTATACAGTAAGACGATCTAGGGTTCACATCCAGGCTTGTTATTCCTGCAATGCTGGTCCTTCCCACGAGCCCCAGGAAGCAGGTACCATGGAGGGGCTGGCAGCTAAGGGGGTCCTGTCTGACCTTTGTTTCTACAAGACTCACATTCTTATTCACTTTCCTTTCTTTGCACGTGCTCGGCTGCCTCTTCCCAGCTCTCCTTTCTTATTGACACTGAAGGGCGAGACTGACACAAAATTTCAAAGGCGCCTCAGCCGGCAAGGCTGTGCTGTCCATCACGCTGAGAGGCGACGGACCCTGTGGGCTTCACCTGCCTGGCAGTGACAGCGCTCCCCAGGAGGGCCGTGCCAGGTAGCACCAGAGGCTGGACATTGCCTAGATCCCGGCCGCTACGGCAGCTTCACGAGCAGCTCCTGGCTTGCGTGGGAAGCGCTCCTGGGTCCTACTGGAGGGAAGGACACTCCACTTCCTTTTTCTAGTGGAGCTGGATGGAAGTGACGGTGTTCCCCACAAAGGCAGCTCTGACCTACAGATGTTGGGTTTGCCGAGGTTCCTACTCTGGACAAAATGCTTCTGAGAAGCAAGCAGCTGGAACTTGAGTCTCTGCTTGCCTGCTGCACAGCCGTGTGGCCTTAAATGAGTCACTTAAATGCTCTGGCTTCTCAAGGAACCCCCCAAGGTGGGACCACCTCTGCTTGGCAGGTGGGAAATTTCCTTTCCTTGACTAGGGGACTAACATAGGCAGCCTCTTCCAGGGTGTAAATCATGGGCTATTGAGAGTGGCGGGAATCTTTTGTCTCATTTATTTAAAAATGTAAACACCTAATGGGCCATGTGACACCCCTGGTGCTAACCTTCCATGGCTGCCCATGTCTTCCAGGAAGAAGTCCAGAATGGCTTATCAGGCTCCCTTAGTCTGGGTTCGCTCAGAAGTAGACAAATGAGATAATAATGAATGTGACAATGGGTCGTTTATTTTGGATGGATCTCAGGTAACGGCCATAGAGCATGGCAGTGAGACAGGGAGGGAAAGCAGCCACTAATGGGTCACTGTCAAGTGAGTGACCGTGTGGGTGACTGGAGCTCAGGCCTGTTGGGGATCTCTGGGGAACCCTAAAGAACATGTTCCTCAGAGTTATCTTCCCTCAGAGGTGTGGGAGCTGGGCGTTTACCCACCAGCCCTGGAGGTGGGGAACTGGAATTCCCATCATGGACAACACGGGGGCCTTCTGACCTGCTGAGAGTCGGGGCAAAGCAGGCTCTGCACCCAGGGAAGTTTCTCAGGCAAAGCAATGCAGGTGCTGGAATCTGGAGGTCAGGCATCTTGCATCAACTCAGGGATATGAGTGGGAGGCCGACGGCATCTGCTGCGCCTTCCACAGGCCGGCCCGGCCTCCCTCCTTAGCCTAACCCCCCCACCCCCCACATGTACCTCACAACCCTCACATAGCCCCCCAAAGCACCTCCAACCATGATGCACACACTCAGATAACACACACAGCCCTCGACATACACACCCTCAGAGATATGCTCGTATAACACACAGCCACTCCCACTAACCCCAAGTACAGTG
>PVKH010012903.1:0-17072 GCA_004027955.1 Chaetophractus vellerosus
TCTATTGCTGCTTTTAGTGGAATCACAACAAAAATCATGGTTTATATGGTTAAATATGAAAACATTATTCAGTCACATAATTTGCCATGTATGCCCATCCTCAATGAATGTTTGATCTCTAATGGTTTGGAAATTTCCCCATTGTGTTATTTATTTTATTGAGACTCCTTTTGTCCTGATGTCCTCCATCTCAGAGTCCTCCATTCTCCTCATCTGATTTGTTTGGACTGCCCTATAGAACCACCACACAGCTGCAACCATGGGATTTTCCTTTGCCATTTTTTCTATGTAGGATCCCATGTTGCCTGGACCACAGTTTCATGTCCTTATTTTGCTGGAACACAGCCTCCTGTAACCTCTTAGGAAAACTGCATGGACATTTCTGAGTACTTGATATCTTAAAATATAAGTATCCTAACCTATACACATGGTTAATTGTCCAGAGGAGTATAGAAGTCTAGGTTGAAAATTATTTCCCATTATAACTCCAAGGCAGTGCTCTATTATTGTCCAGCATTTGGCATTGCTCCTTAGAAGTCTTTTACTTCTCTGATTCTTAATGCTTAGTGTATAACCTATTTACTTTGCTCTGAAAGTTTTGGGGATCATCTCTTTACTCTTGGTAATCTAAAATTCCGTAATCCTTTGCTCTATGTGAACCTTTGTTTATTTATTGTGCTGGAAACTCTGTGAGCCCTTTCAACCTGGCAACTCGTGTTTTGAGAAATGGTCTTAGATTATTTCTTTGATATTTCCCCTATCTTCATTTCCTTTGTTTTCTCTTTATGGTACTCCTATTCAGGAGTACCCTCTTGAACCATGTATATAAACCTACTATGCCTTTTTTCTCCTATTTTCAGTGCTTTGTAATTTTTGAAATTTATTCTCTAGGGTATTTCTTTGATTTAATTTTCTCCTCTTTTATTATAATTTTTAATTTCAAAGAGCTCTTTCCTATGCTCTGATTGTTCTTTTTTGTAGACTCCCGTTCTTAATTAAGAATGTAATAGCTTCTTGTATCTGTGAGGATACTAACTAGTTCTTCTCAAGATTATTTTGTTTCTTGCATTATCTGTTTCATTATAGTTATTTTTTTCAGTTCAGCTTTTTTCTTTTCTTTTATGTTGATGATTTCTCTCTGACATCTGATGATCCTTGGTAGAACATTCATGTTTAGGAGAAAGACAAATAAAAGTATATACTAAGTTGTGTGTGTATAGGTAGGCTTATTGATGGTTGTGTTGATTGCTATGTTGATTTTGATTAGTAGGTGTCACTTGAGGTTGATAGTCCCTGAGGACTACCAGATGTCAGTTGTTGGAAGTCTTTCCTCTAGAGAAGAGTTTTCTACTGTCCTGCTAGAGGTGAATATGCCAGAGTTCTCTGTGTGGGGACAGGGTAACCCTGCCATCATATTTGTGAACTTTTAGTTGACTCTCTATTTTCAGCCCACACCACACACAAACACACACTAGTTGGCACCTCTTGAGTCTCAAGTCTCTTTTCTTTAGTTTATTGAGAGGATAAGCCAGAATGTTTATTGAGGCATAGATGCCTGGCTGCTGGATTTCCATGTGGAGGAATGGGGAAGGGGTGGGATCGACATTCTCCATTCTAACTTACCTTCTCCATTCTGACTTTTAACCAGCCCACTGGCTTTCAGTCACCCTCAACAGGTGAGTCTTGGCACTCTTAGGGATTGTGAAGAAATGAATTAGCTCTTTTAATGTCAGTAACTCCCTCTACACCATTTAGACCATGGCTGTCTCCACCCTAGTAAATCAGTGACTACTCCTCCATTATTTTCAGATCTCTAAAGATTTATTGAAATCTCTTAAATGCTCATCTACATTTTCTCATTCTCTTAATTCTTGAGGTTCTATCTGAAATATTTTGTTTCTTTTAAATTGTTTTTGCAGAGTCTTGGGATGGAAAGGAAATAAAGACATTCTGCCAGTCTGTTATCCTTAACTGGAAAGTGTCTGTGCTCTTTATTATTTTTTATTATTTCTTATTTTGACACATTCCTGTTTATGGTGTAATTTAATTCATAAGTTTCTTTTTAAATTATGGATTATTTTATCCTCATTTTATTTTGTGGAGACTAAAATACTCAGTATTTATATAACTTGTCCGAAGTCACGCGACTAATAAGTACCAAAAATAGGATTTAAACTCAGGTCTGATTGATTCTGGATCTACCGTGGACCTTGCTACCCCAGCATTTTACTTTTAAAAGAAAAGCAATAGGCAAGACTTACTGCTACTTGCCTTCACTGCTGGCAAAGATTCCGTCCTAGTTTCAATAGGGGTTTCATTGCTATGACATGTTTGCCTTCTCCCTCCCAATGATTCTTCTTTTTTTTTTCAGTATTGATTTTATGCAGCTCCTGTTTTCTAGTTCTCTGCCTTCCTTGATGCTTCCTTGAAGCACCCTTAGATTTGTGGGTGACAGTTCTACCCTCCCAAGGCCTTCCATTTCATCTCCGTCTGCTTCACTGTCTAGTGAGGTATTGGTTTTTCAGGAGAGCCTTCTGGGATTGGGGGAAAATCAATATCCCATTAGACATAAGTGAGAAATGGCAGCCGCAGCTCCTTAGCAGCCTGTCCACTGACCTAACATGCTGGGGCAGTGTTCAAAGACTGGGTTCGCCTGACGTGTCCACAGATATTCTCAAGTAATTAGATTGCCCTAAGAATAATTTAGAAAAGCCAGTGACAGAAAATGAGGAGTTGTAAATCCATTCCCTTGAACTAAACAAAGTGGTCATCTTTTGAGAATAATTTTGCCTGTTAAAGCTTGCTCCAGGGAAAGACAATTCCACTGAAAACTTTAAAACCTCTTTGCCACTTTGAATTTTCTTTTATTGGCATGATCTAAGGAGAACCGCAAGGCAAATCCTTTAGCTTTCCTGTTTCCTGGGATTCCCAAAAAGAAAGAGTGGGTGTCTGGAATTGGTGGGTCTGTCTTTACTCATGCAATGTTTCTAAGACATGTGCAAATCTCATTTTAAACCATGTCCCTAGGGGCTCATTATGAATGCTATCCTTGTGTAAATCTCTGTGAATGAAGAGTTCCTTTAGGAAGGGCATTTTCACCCTGTAGTTGAGTTTTTTGGTTTCAGATTTTTGTAAAGAGTTACAACTCTGAAAAGTAAAGATGAATTATGAGAGTCTAAACAAGTCCTGTATTGCCACAGTAACAGAAACCCATACTTTATCCCCCAATTGTTAAGTCATTATATCTTCTTCTATTTTTTGCTTGGAAACACAAGAATATTCAAATTTGAAAAGCCCTTCAAAATTATCTTATGGTCTAACTCCTTCTTTTACAGATTCACTCATTCATTCATTCATCAAGTAATTATTGAGAAC
Source organism: Chaetophractus vellerosus (assembly GCA_004027955.1). Lineage (NCBI taxonomy): Eukaryota > Metazoa > Chordata > Mammalia > Cingulata > Chlamyphoridae > Chaetophractus > Chaetophractus vellerosus. The sequence goes on from PVKH010012903.1 coordinate 3,376, forward strand.
TTCTATGCGACAGACACTCTTTTTGGCATGAGGAATAAACTCATGCCCAAGCATGGACTAAACAGATACAAATTCCTGCCTTCTTGGAGCATACACTGTAGTAGGTGGAGACAGGTAATGACAAATTAAATAACTCCAATATAAAGTTTTCCAGGTGGTAGTAAGGGCTAAGGATGAAAACAAAGCAAGGAAGGAGCCCAAAGCATGTGTGGCCTATGTGTATGGGATATAGGGAGGAGTGCAAAGAGAGGAAAGCAATTCTGTACAGGTAACCAGGGAAGAGTTCAATACGAAGGTATTTTAAATTAAAGATTTGAAAGAGCGGTGATATGGAGCCATAGAGATTCCTGGGAGGAGAATGGTGCAGGAAGAGGGATTAGGTCAGAAGCGCTGCCATGGGAATTGACAACTGTGCTTTTGAAACAGTAAGGAGGCCAGTGTAGTTAGGGCAGAGTAAGCAAGGAGATGAGTAATAGAGATGAAGTCAGGGACACTGAGTCTTTAGAGCTTTGTGAGAAATCTGTTTTTTTATCTGAATGAGATGGAAAACCATTGAGTTTGATCAGAGATGTGATACCTTCTTCTTAGCAGTTATGTTGTGTCTGGACTGTAGTGGGAAAAGTTGGAAGCAGGAAATCATTAGGAGGCTATTGCAGTAGCCAAGAAATAGAAATGGTGAGAAATAGTCAAATTTTGCATGCATTTCTGAAAGCATAGGAGAGAGGATTTCCTGGAAAATGAATATACTTGCCCTTTCCTCAAATGTGAGATTTAGTAGAGGGATCGATGGGGAGTAGATATCAAGATTCAGGTTGGTATATATTAAAATTTAGAAGACTGCTAGACATCAGAGATCAAGTAGATAGTTTTGTACAATTCTGGAGTCAGGTTTAAAGACCAGGATGCAGATATGTTTGTGCATTGTGGACAAATAAATGGTATTTGAAGCCGATGAGCCCCATTGAGATTGCCTAGGAAATGAGTACAGATAGAAAAGAGAAGAGAGCTAAGGATTGATCTCTGGAGCATTCACACGTTTAGATGAGGGAATTAGGATACAGAGAGGGGAAATGGTAGAGGACATAGGTATTTGGAAAAGAGCAAAGACTGAAACTCAGTGGAATCTTCCCAGTGTACTTCCCTAAGATTACATTTGATTTGTCTGAGTTTTCACCTTCTTTTCCTTGTGCCCGTTCATATGAGTAGTAAACTGGGAAGATGTTGGACAAGAAATAAAGCAACATTACACAGCATTGGCTTTCTCTCTGAATAATCAAAACTTGGACTTCTTTGCTGCTTTTTTGCCAATTGTAGATCTTAAAAATCACAGTAGGAAATGAAGTGATTAAATGATTATCTCCCTGTATTGAGGTAAGAAGGGGAGACAACTCAGCAGTTGTCTAAACTGATGGAAAATTATCATCAGATAGTTCCTAACCACAGTGGAGAACCACCCGCCCAAGGCCTGGTGTCAGAAGATATCAGATGATGGGACGCTCACCCATCACCTGACTACCACATGCCGAACATTCCCCTGGACAGTTCTCATTAAAGTATAGCTTTGAATCCCTCTTTTGCATAAGGCAGGACCAATGAGGACGTTGGAACTCACAAGTCTTCATTTACATGGAGGGGGAAAGGGGGGACGCCCAACCTTAATAAAGCAGCACCCCCAACCTCAGTAGGCATGATTCATAGTAGCCTGCCCAACCGCAGGTAGGGCACTTCCATCTTGAGTGTGTATTTTTGCTTTGCATTAAATACTCTTGCTATTATCTGACTAGTCCTCGGACTCTTTCTCACCACTGTGTCAAGAACCCTCCTACTCTAAGTTGAGGTCTTTCTCTAAGACCTCCCAGAGCCCAACTGACATCACTATGTTGTAACAATGCATTTTCTTTTAAATCACTAGGAGTTCTAACATAGGCCAGAGGTGTCTAGGTGATGATAGGAACAAGGTTTTGACCAAATTTTATAGTGGTTGGAGTTATTTAAATCTTACCCTTAGAGCATAAAATGCCATGTTAACATTCAGATCTACAAAATGGCCAAGATGTTTTAAAACTTTGTAAATGAATATATCATCTGACTTGAAAGGCTCCTTTTGTTATTTGCTGACAATATTTTAAAAAAATAATAATAAATCACATTTGCACAGTACTTTCATCTCTTTCATTATTTGGCTGTCACAAATCCCCAGCACAGAGTGATTACTTGCTCTTCTGTTTAAGACTTCTCTTTGTTAAGAACTCTTACCTGCTGTGCATGTGACATGGCTTCAAGAACACTTAGCATTCTGGCCGCCCCACCTGGATAGTCTGTAATCTTTGTGCCACTTTAAGTGTAGTGGACAGATCTGTTGACAATATGCCAGTACAGACTGTACAGAGCACAGCAAAATGGAGCTTTAATCTACCTTGCTTGGGTCACAGTATTTCTATTTATATGGTATTATATCATATCAATCCTTTAGAACAGCTTGATCAGACTTTTGACACATGCTACATTTATAGTCAACTAAAAGTCCCCTTATTTTTTCAAATGATATAGAATTATTTTGCAAATACTTTGCAAATAATATGTCAACTGAGTTCTCATGAATTTTAGCTCTTCATAATTTGATCACAAGTATAGAATGTTATATTTATATCTATTAAATTCTACTCTGAGGATTGGATCTATTATTCTAGCTTCATTTTTAATTTATTATTTCTTGTATGAAAGTATAACATGCCCACTTCAGTTAGGGTTACATTCACCTACCTTTGAAAGAGACTCTAAAAGGATTGACTTAACCAAATAGGAGTACATGTTTAACATGTACCAAGTCTGGAGGCATGTATCCCAGGCTAGAGCAGCAGCTCAGGAACCTGATAAAGTGTGATCATCCTTCTAACTTCCTGCTTAACCAGCCTCAGCATGTTGCTTTCCTCTTCATGGTCACAAGATGGCTGCTTGTATTAATTTTCTATTTTTTTTTTCTGAGTAAGAATTTACCACAAACTGAAGGGCTTAAACCTATAGAAGTTTGTTACCTGTGAGTCAGTAGCCCCAGCAAAGTTTAATTAGGTCCTCTGCTCAGCATCTCACCAGGCTGACATCAAGATGTTGGCCAGGGACTGCAATCTCACATGAGGTTTGGGGTCCTCTTCCATGCTCATCCAGGTTGTTGGCAGAATTCAATCCCTTGTGGTTGTAGGACTGAGGTCTCCATTTTCTTCCTGGATGTTTGCAGGGGCTTGCTCTCAGCACCAGGAAGGTTGCCCTCACTTTCTAGCTGTGTAATTTCTCACAACACAGCATCTTACCTCTTCAAGGTCAGAAAGAGGAACTCTCCCCAAGACTTAATATAAGGTTAACCTCATTGAGAAGTGACTATCCCATCATATTCACAGGACTCACCCATACTCAACTTGAGGGGATTACACAGGGCATGTACCCCAGGAGGTGGGAATCTTGAAGATATCTTAGAATTCTACCTGCCACACTGCTCCAGTCCCAAACTTCATGCCATACTGGAAGTGGTATTCTGGAAAGATTAAGGGAAAAAGACTTTTGAGAACTGAGTCTGCCTTCTACCGCTTTATTTTTTAAAAAAAAATTTTAACTTTATTTTTAAAGAACTTTTAGATTATAGAAAAATTACATCAAAAATAAAACTAGGCACAGTTGCAACACCTACTCTTCAGTTCATTGGAGTCACTCAGGACAACTAACAATGAGATGAGGATGGACAACACCCATCCCAAAGAACAAAGACTGTCTGCAACTACAAGCAAGACAGTTCCATCCATCTGCCTTATGGGATCTAATCCCCTTTCAATTGGAGGTGGAGTGGGCATCTCCATCCCCAAATCCTCAAGATTGGGGAAGGAATGATGGACTAAAGAAGACTTGTTATTGTTCTATTATAGACTTATCATTATTCTAGCAATGGAAGAACTTTTATCATTGATATAAAGGCAGTGGCCACCAGAGGTTCTGAGGGGAGGGAGAGGGAAGAATAGGTGACCCCCAGGGGACTGCTAAGAAGAGGTTCCTCTGGGAAAAGTCAAAGTTTCAATTATATTGAAGGATTTCTGGAATTCTTCGCTTTTGTCAGATGTTCTGCCCTCCTCTGCACTAAGAGCAATGTGAACATTAATTTTTTTAATGCCACTTGTCACTCTGCATGGAAAACATGAGGTTACGCATTTGTGCTCTCAAATATACTGTGAGCTCCTTGAGAAAGGGAACTCATCTTAGATGTGTTCTTTTTTATTATTTTTGAGTTAATTTTTTATTTTTAAAGAAACTTTAAATTATATAAATGATACATTGAAAATATAGGGGATTTCCCTAAACTCCACCCCCTCCCCGTCAAACACTTTTACCCATTAAAAACTCTTTCACCAGTGTGGTACATTTGTTAAAATTGATGAACACATACTGAAGCACTGCTACTAACCATGGTCTATAGTTTACATTATGGTTTACACTTTGCACTGTGCAATTTTATAGGTTTTTGACAAAATGTATAATGGCCTGTATCCATCATTGCAATGTCATGCAGGACAATTAAAATGCCCCCAAAATGCCCAATGTTACCCCTATTCTTCTCTCTCCCTCCCCTTAGAACCTCTGGTGACCACTGCATTTATATCAATGTTACAAGTTCTTCCACTGGTAGAATAATAATATGTCTACTTTAGTCCATAGTTGCTTTCCCCCCTCTTATGTTTCCTCATTGCTCAATTTTGAGGATTTGGAGTTGGTGATACCCACTTTGATTCTGATTGAGAGAGGGCTTAGATCCCATGGGGCAGATGGATGGAACTGTATAGCTTGCAGTTGTAGGCACTCTCTTTTTTGAGTGATGGGCATTTTTGGGGGATGGGCATTGTCCATCATTATCCTTTTGTTAGTTGTCCTGGGCAAGTTTAATGAGCTGGAGAGTAGGTGTTGCAACTCTGCAGAGATTCAGGGCTTAGCCAGCATGTCAACAGACCAAAGATTTAAGTCTCTAGGACATATATTTAATGAATATAGTGCTAATTATAGATTCACATAAGAGGAACAGGAGAGTCATGTGTATGGAAATTACAAATGAGTCTAACTCTGTTACATTGGGGAACATATATTCCAAGGTAAGGCCCACTGACAGAGTGCTGGATTCCTGAGCTTGTCTGCCCTGCTTATAGTGTCTATATGTCTCTAGAGCCATCAAGAGCCCCCCCTGCTTGAGGCACCATTTACTGTGGCAGTCAAGAGATCCTTCTGAGATGTGCATAAGTGTAACCTCTTGAATGGACTCCTGACTCACTTTGAAATCTCTTAGCCATAAAAACTCATTTATATTTAATATTTCACCCTTTTGGTCAAGGTCTTTTTCCAAATGCATTGCTAGTTGGTGCTTAGTAATAATCTCTTGGTGCCGGGGAGGCTTGTCCCTGGGAGTCATGTCCCATGCCAGTGGAGGGAAGGGAGTGCATTTATATGCTGAGTTTGGCTTTGAGAGAAGCAACATTTGAGCAGCAAGGAGGCTTTCAGGAGGTAACTCTTAGGCAATATATAATACTAGGCTAAGTTTCCATTTCATAAGAAAAAGGTTCATGAGTACAAGCAGCAATAGCAAGGGCCTGGAGTACTGGTCTGTCCTCCTTCACTAGGCACAGTCCATATGCTTTAGAGATTCTTGCCACTCTATTAGAGAATGTAGCATGACAATATTCCTTTGGTTATTGTATGGGTCTTCACCCATCGAAACAACACCCCATGGCCACTTGAACATATCCATATTCCTTAGAGGCATGCCCCAGTGCACCCCTCCACACACATACCCCCATCACTGATGCCCTGTACCAGTGATCCTCACCTGTCACTGTTGAGAACCTTCTGCAATCCAAAACACCCCAAAAAATAAGGCCAAAAAACCCACAAAATTTTAAAAAATTAAATAATAATAAAATAACACATAATATAAAAAAGTAAAAATTAAAAAAAATTTTCATTGTGTCTTTTATCACAATAAGATATGTTATCTTTTATGACAGTGACAATTTATTCAGTATGTTCCCCCAGTGTCTTATTATTATTATTTTTTGCTTCATTTTCAAAGAAGTTTTAGGTTACAGAAAAGTCACATAGAAAATATAGAGGATTTCCCATATAACCCACCCCCTCCCCCTCTCATATTTTCCCCTATTAATAACATCTTACATGAGTATAGAACATTTGTTACAATTGATGAGCAAATATTGAAGCATTGTTACTAACCATGGTCAATGGTTTACATTATAGTTTACATTTTGAACTGTACACTTTTATAGATTTTGACAAAATTTATAATAGGCTATTTCTGTCATTGCAAGATCATGCAGAACAACTCCAATGTTGTAAAAATGCCCGATGTCCCATCTATTCTATTCTTCCTTCCTCCTCACCTCAGAACCTTTCGTAAATACGAAGTTTCAGTTTTTGAAGAATAAGGTTCATATTTACAAGAAATAATATTGAAGGCTTGACAGATTGGTCTGTTTTCTTTTATTAAGCACAGCCTATGTTCTTGAGAAATTCTTGCCCCTCTAATTGAGAACATAGCAGGTCTCCCCAGGATGGGAGTTTAATATTTTCTTGTTTATTGTGTGGGTCTCCACCTACTGAGTTAACATACTATGACAAGATAAACACTTACATATTCCATAGACGCATGCCCCAGGTATGCCCCCCTCCTGGAATGCCCTGCCCCAGTAATCCTCCCCTTGTCATATTTGCCAATAGAACATTTCCACCATTTTAGTTTAAACCACAGGTCTACAAATTCCCAGAGTTCATCTGTTCCTTCCCCCAGCCCTCCCCCCAGTTCCATGGTTAGCCAACCCAACCTCCCAACCCACTACCTCTCACATTCCAGCACTGTCGACCCCAGTCACATCACCGCACCACTATCATCCCCAACCACTGCCCAACCATCCTTTCCCACCTTATCATAGGTTTTGCCCATATTGAGCATCCGTTCACCATATTTTACTCCATTTCTGTCTCCTGATAACCTATCTTCCAAACTCTTAACTCTGAGAGTCTGCTCAATTTGCTTGATTCATATCAGTGAGGTCATGTAATATTTGTCCTTCAGTTACTGGATGGCTTTCTTCACTCAACATAGTCTTCAAGATTCATCCATGTTGGCCCATGTGTTAATACTGCATTCCTTCTTACAGCTAAGTAATATTCCGTTGTATGTATATACTACAATTTGCATTTAGGTTCATTTGTTGATGGACTCTTGGGTTGTTTCCAACTTTTGCCAATAGTGAGTTACATCACTAGAACATTGCTGTGCACATATCTGTTCACATCCCTGCTTTCAGTTCTTCTGGGTATATACCCAGCAGTGGGATTGCTGGATCATGTGGCAATTCTATAGTTAGCTTCCTGAGAAACTGCCAAACTGTCCTTCACAATGGCTGCCCCATTCTACATTCCCACCAGGAGAGGATGAGGGTTCCCATTCCTCCACATCCTCTCTAACACTTGTAGTTCTGTTTTTTTTTTTTTTTAATAGCATCCAGTTGACCAGGTATAAGATGATATCCCATTGAAGTTTTGATTTGCACTTCCATAATAGCTAGTGATATTGAATATTTTTTCATGTGCTTTTCAGCCATTTGTATAGCTGCTTTGGAAAAATGTCTCTTCGAATCTCTTGCCCCTTTTTTTTAAAATGGGCTGTTTGACTTTTTATTTTTGAGATGTAGGATTTCTTTATATATGCTGGATATTAGGCCCTTATCAGATAAATGGTTACCAAATACTTTCCCCAGTTGAGTAGGATGCCTTTTCACTTCTTGATAAATTCCTTTGAGGCACAAAATTTTTGATTTTGAGGATGTCCCATTTACCTATTTTTTTTTCATTGCTCATGCTTTGGGTGTAAAGTTTATAAAGCCATTTCCTACTGAAAGATCTCATAGATACTTCCCTACATTATCTTCCAGGAGCTTTATTGTCTTGGCTCCTATATTTAGATCTTTTATCCATCTTGAGTTAATTTTTGTATAGGGCATGAGATGGTGATCATCTGTCAATCTCTTGAATATGGGTATTCAGTTCTCCAAGCACCATTTGTCGAAGAGGCCTTTCTGTCCCAGTTAAGAGGGCTTGGTGGCTTTGTCAAATTATCAGTTGACCGTATTTGTGAGGATCTATACCAGAACTGTCCATTCAGTTCCATTGGTCAGTATGTCTGTCCTTGTGCCAATACTATACAGTTTTGACCACTGTAGCTTTGTAGTATGCTTTAAAGTCAGATAGCATGATTCCTCCAATTTTGTTGTTGTTGTTGTTTTAAATATTTTTTTAGCTATTTGGGGCCTCTTGCCCTTCCAAATAAATTTCATAATTAGTTTTTCCAATTCAGTAAAAAATGCCATTGTAATTTTTATTGAGATTGCATTAAGTCTGTAAATCAATTTGGGTAAAACAGACATCTTAATGATGTTTTGTCTTCCAATCCATGAACATGGAATATTCTTCCATTTATTAGGTCTTTCCTTTCCTATAGTAATGTTGTGTAGTTTTCTGCATACACATCCTTTACATCTTTAGTGACGTTTATTACTAGATATCTGATTCTTTTAGTTGCTATTGTAAATGGAGTTTTTTATTGATTTCTCCTCAGTTTGCTCATTATTGGTGTTCAGAAATCCTACTGATTTTTGCATGTTGATCTTATACCTGCCACTTTACTGGACTCATTTATTAGTCCTAGAAGCTTTGTTGTAGATTTTTCAAGGCTTTCTAGTGTTTGATCATGTCATCTGTAAATAGTGAAAATTTTATTTCTTCCTTTACAATGGTTGCCTTTTATTTCTTTTTCTTGCCTAAAGTGCATGAGCAAGTACTTCTAACACAATGTTAAATAAGAGTGGTGACGTTGGGCATCCTTGTCTTGTTCCAGGTCTTAGAGGGAAAGCCTTTAGCATTTCACCATTGAATATGATGTTAGCTGTGGGTTTTTCATATATATCTTTTATCATGTTGAGGAAGTTTTCTTCTATTCCCATCTTTTGAAATGTTTTTTTTTTACCAAGAAAGGATGCTGTATTTTGTCAAATGCTTTTTCTACACCAATAGAGATGATTATGTGATTTTTTTCTTTTGATCTGTTATTGTGGCATATTACACTGATAGATTTCCTTATGCTGAATGATCTTTGCATACTATGGATGAAACCCACTTGGTTAATGTGGCAGTTTGATATTGTTTATGAATTCCAAAATTACATATTGGATTATGTTTGTAAACTGGTCTGTCCCTCAGGGCATATTAGATTATATTGGATTCAGAGGTTTCACTTTTACTTGATCAAATAATGATCGAGACTTTGATTGGGCCACGTCAGTAGGATGTTAGAGAAACCATACCACAGAGAGAAAAGTTGAGACTTTTGGATGCAGGAGCCGGGGAAGTAAGGACACAGAGGAGAAGAGAGAAGGCTAAATTACACATGGTAGAGGGCCTGGGAAGAAAAATGAGCTGTTTTCCTGGTAAACTACAGCTGTCCTTGTGGAGAAAGCAGAGCAGCTGAACCCGGAGAGAAATGAGCTCCAGGAAGAGAGGAACCCAGGAAGCCAAACCCTTGCAGATGTTGGAAACCATCTTGCTCCAATACATGGCAACAGGCTTGAGAGAGGGAAGTAACTTATGCTTTATGGCCTGGTAACTGTAAACTTCTACCCCAAATAAATACCCTTATCTGGGTTTGATCCCCAGGAGCTCCCGGTAAAATAAAAAATATATATAGAAGGTGTGTGTGGTACGCAGGCGTGCTACCAGGCCCCGCTGAGCCACACAGCAAGATGATGACATAACAGGAGAGAGACACAGGAGAGAGCCAAGCCAAGACATGCCGAAAAAACAGGAACTGAGGTGGCACAGGTGGCAGGATGCCTCCCTCCCACATCAGAGGTCTCTGGGATCGAATCCCAGTGAAGACTGGAGGAAAAGGATGAGAAGAGAGGGCAGGAAACAGACACAGAGAATTGTCCAGCGAATGGACACAAAGCAGCAAATGGGGGGGGGGTTGTAAAATGGATAAAGTAAGTAAATAAATAAATCTTTAAAAAAATGCACATCATTCACTTAAAAATAAATAAACAAATACCCTTTATAAAAAACAACTGATTTCTGGTACTTTGCTTTGGCACCACACTTTAGCTGAGTAATATGTCATGGTGTATTATTTGTTTGATGTGTTGTTGGATATGATTAGCAAGTATTTTGTTGAGGATTTTAGCAACCTGATTCATTAGAGAGATTCATCTGTAATTTTCTTTTTTTGTGGTGTCTTTATGTGCCTTTGGTATAAGGGTGACATTTGCATCTTAGAATGAGTTAGGCAACATTCCCTCCACTTCCACTTTTTGGAAGAGTTTAAGCAAGATCAGTGTTAGTTCTTTCCAGAATGATAGAGTTTACCTATGAAAGCATTTGGTCCTGGGCTTTTCTTAGTTAGGAGGGTTTTTTATGATTAATTCAATCTCATTAGTTGTGATTGGTCTGTTGAGTTCATCAATTTCTTCTTTCATTAATTTAGGCTGGTTATGTGTTTCTAGAAATTTGTCCATGTCATCTGTTATCCATCTTGTTGATATAGTTTCTCAAAGTATCCTTGTATCATACTATTTATTTCTGTGGGATCAATGGTGAGATCCCCTCTCTCATTTTTTATTTTATGTATTTTCATCTTCCCTTTTTTCTTTGTTAGTCTAGCTAAGGGTTTGTCAATTTTATTAATCTTCTCAAAGAACCAGCTTTTGGTTTTGTTATTTTTTTCTAGTGTTTTTATTTTTTCTCAATTTCATTTAGTTCTGCTCTAATCTTTGTTATTTTTTTCTTTCTACTTGCTTTGGGATTAGTTTGTTTTTCTTTTTCTAGTTCCTCCAGGAGTACAGTTTGGTCTAATGTTTTAGATTTTTTTCTTTTATAATATAAGCATTTCTAGCTATAAATTTCCCTCTCAGCACTGCTTTTGCTGCATCCCATCGGATTTTATATGTTGTGTTCTTATTTTCATTAGTTTCAAGGTACTTACTAATTTCTTTTGCAATTTCCTCCTTGACCCACTAATTATCTAAGAGTGTATTGTTTGACTTCCATATCTTTGTATGTATTCTGTTTCTCTTCCCGTTATTAATTTCCAATTTCATTCTATTGTGGTCAGAGAAAGTACTTTGAATAATGTCAATCTTTCTGAATCCATTGATACTTTTTATGTGGCCTAGCATGTTCTCTACCCAGGAGAATGATCGATGTGCACTTGAGAAGACAGAATATCATGCTGTGTTTGGGTGTAATGTTCTGTATATGTCTATTAGGTCTAGATCATCTCACGTATTATTCAAGGTGTCTGTTTCTTTATTGACCCTATGTTGAGATGTTCTGTCTAATGGTGATAGTATAATTGTAGAGGCATCTATTTCTCCACTTAGTTTTACCAATGTTTGCTTCCTGTATTTTGGGGCTCCCTTGTTAGGTGCATAAATGTTTATGATTATTTTTTCTTCTTGATAGAGTACCCCTTTTATTAATGGACAGTGTCATTCTTTGTCTCTTACAAAAATTTTGCATTTAAAGTCTATTTTGTCCAATATTAATATAGTTACTCCTGCCCTTTTTTGTTTATTGTTTGCATGTAAAATTGTTTTCCAAGCATTCACTTGTAACCTCCTTGCATTCCTGGTTTAAGCTGAGTTTCTTGTAGATAGCATATAGATGAGTTATATTTCCTTATTCATTCTGCCGATCTGTGTCTTTTGATTGGAGGGTTTAATCCATTAACATTCAATGCTATTACTGTCAAGGCATTACTTACATTAGCCATTTTTTCCTTAGTATGCTTTATTTTGTTTTTATTTCTCTTTTATCTTTTTAGTTATTCTTACAAGTAGTTTTCCTTTCTATACTTTTCTCAAACCCTCTCTCTCCTGTTTTTTCTTTTCAACCTGCAGAACTCCCTTTAGTATTTCTTGAAGGACAGGTTTCTTGTTGAGAAACTCTCTCAATTTCTGTTTATCTGTGAATATTTTGAACTTTCCCTTAGTTTTGAATGCCAGCTTTACTGGATACAGAATTCTTTGCTGGCAGTTATTTTCTTTTAGCACCCTAACTATGTCATACCACTGCCTCCTCACCTCCATGACTAGAAATGCAAAATCAGCACTTAATGTTATTAAACTTTTGTTGTATGTGATGGATCTCTTGCATCTTTCTTCTCTCTTTATCTTGAGAGTTTGATAATTTGATAAGTATATGTCTCAGGGCAGGCCTGTTAGGATTTATACTGTTTGGAGTGTGCTGCACTTCCTGGACATGCACATCCATGTCCTTGAAAAAGAGTTGGGAAATTTTCTGCCATTATTTCCTCCATCACTCCTTCTGCCCCTTTTCCCTTCTCTTCTTCTTCTTGGATGCCTATAATGTGTATGTTGGTGTGTTTTGTTTTGTCATTCAATCTTTTAATCTATCTGCTCTACTATCTCCGTGATTTCAGATGTTTTATCTTCAATGTCACTAATTCTTTCCTCTGCCTGTTCAAGTCTGCTGTTATATCTTTCCATCATATTTTTAATTGCTTGCATTGTGCCATTCATCACCATCAGATCTGTTATCTTTTATGTATGTTTACAGTTGCTTAAGTATGTTCCCCCAGCATTTTCTTAATATCTTCTATCTCTACCTTCACTTCATTAAGTGTTTTCATGATATTTGTTTGGACATCCTTGATTATTTCTTCTATCTTCTCCATCTCCTCCTGTTTTTTAGTTTGTTCATTAGACTGGACTTCCTGTTTTTTAATATGACTTGTAATTTTTGGCTGGTGTTTAGGCATCTGTTTATCATAATGGTCTTCTACTGTAAGGTTTTATTTTGTTTTATTTTTTTCTGTTAGAGTTCCTCTTTGTTATTTGATTCCACTTATTGCATATCCTTGTAGCTATCTGTGTTTCCCTGAAAAAAAATTTAAAACCATAGAAAAAAGAAAGATAGAAGAAGAGAAAAGACTAGTAGTAATAAAAAAAGAAGATTTTAAAAGAACCATAAAAGATCCAGGAAAAAATAAGTAATAAGAGTGAAAAATCATTAAAATACAAAGGTATGAGAATAAAAAAGTGGAATATAAAATGAAGCAGAGGGAAGTGGATGTGGCTCAAGCAATTGGGCTCCTGTCTACCATATAGGAGGTCTAGGGTTCAATCCCCAGGGCTGGGCCCGGCTAGATAGCTCAGTGGATAAAGAGCGCACTGGGAAACCACATGGGAGGCCCAGGGTTTGGTTCCCGGGGACCTCTCCTAGCGGGCAGACCGCCTTGAGAATGGCAAGCCGCCATGGGCGGGCCAGAGCCGCCGTGGGCAGGGCAAAAAGCTGCCACGGACAGGGCAAAAGCCCCCACGGGCAGGGCAGGTCGCCCGCAAATGGAGCGCAGCCAGCCACCCGCGAATTGAAGCAAGAGTTGGCCGTGAATAGAAGCAGAAGCCGCCCACAAGCGGGGAAAGCCGCGCCTGCGCAGTGACCAAGTCTCGGCGCATCGCCGCAACGGTGGGGAAGGGGAGATATGTAATAAAATAAATCTTTAAAAAAAAAACTAAACACTTTCTCTGATCATAACGGAATGAAGGTATAAATCAATATTGAATGGAAAAGGGGGAAATTCATAA
>PVKH010012904.1:0-17065 GCA_004027955.1 Chaetophractus vellerosus
ACTAAGCCCAGAGAGAAACGCAGCCCCGGGAACAGAGGAACCTGGAAGCCTGAACCCTGGAGACGTCGGCAGCCATCTTCCTCCAACACGTGGACTCTGGTATGGGAAGAAATTTATGCTTTGTGGCCTGGTAACTGTAAGCTTCTACCCCAAATAAATACCCTTTATAAAGACCAACCAATCTTTGGTATATTTCAAAGGGCACGCCTTTGGCTGACCAAAACACCAGGCTTGAGTTTTCTCTTCCTCAGTCAGTTGATCTTAGAGAGCTCCCCATGAGGCCATTAGTGCAGGCTGGGAGTGAGAAAGTAATGTGGCAGGAGTGGATGACACAGGCATCTAGGCAACTTCCTTCTGTAATTTACTTGTGTCCTCAGGGCCTGCTTGAGTCTGACCTTGTATATACCATTTCCATTTGGTGATGGAGTCCTTCTCTGCATGCCTAACTTTATGCCTTTGTAGGTCATGGTCACACAACACCCAGTTCTTGGTGGGCAGCTTAGGTTGCATGGTAATTTGGTGGCCCATGGGTAAGCATTCAATCTCTACTAAAGCCCAGTAGGAAGCAAGTCAAAAGTTGTTTCTCAAAGGGAGTGTAGTTATCTGCTGAGGTTGACAGGGCTTTTCTCTACAATCCCTACCCAAATAAGAAATATGCTGCCTCCAAAACCAAGAGGTTCATTTGGCATTGTGCCTCTTTCTGGGTTGTAGGCAACAATGAATTCTTCACCTTATAAGGGATATTTTAACATCCTCCATCCTACTGGACCCTTTCTACTGAGGTAGAAGGCCCCTGAATTGTTGTTGGATTTATTTCCCACCCTCTAACTTGCAAATTTGTTCCAAAGAGTCTAGAGTAGTTGTTACCTCTTGCTCACTAGGTCCAATCAGCATAATGTACAAGTGTGATGTGTTATGGGAAGAAAAGGTGATCAAGATCACTGCAGACTAAATCATGCCATATGGCTGGAGAAATGATATACTCCTGGGATAGGAAAGTGAAGGTGTATTGCTGGCTTTCCCAGCTTAAAGAAAACTGCTTCTGGTGATCTTCATTAACAGGTATCAAGAAGAAAGCATTTGCCAGATCTGTGGCTGCATACCAGATACTGAGGGATGTGTGAATTTGCTCGGGCAATGATACTACATCTGGAGCAGCAGCTGAAATTGGAGTCACCACCTGGTTAAATTTATGACAGTCCACTGTAGTTCTCCAAGATTAATCTGTTTTCTGCACAGGACTAATAGGTAAGTTAAATGGGGAATCATCACCCCTGCATGCTTCAAATCCTTGATGGTAGCACTAATGTTTGCAGCTTCCCAAGGAATGCAGTGCTGCTTTTGGTTTACTATTTTTCTAGGTAGATGGAGTTCTAGTGGCTTCCACTTGGCTTTTCCTACCATAACAGCCCTCACTCCACAAGTCTGGGAAACAATATGGGGATCCTGCCAGTTGATTGTATCTATTGCAATTATGCATTCTGAAACTGGAGAAATAAACAGATGCATTCAGGAATCCACTGGGCCTACTGTGAGATGGCTCTGAGCTAAATCTCCATTGATCGTGGAATTTCCATAAGCCACTACCCTGCTGGACCTCATGATGTTTTGAATCTCTTGGAATTAATGACAGTTCAGTAATCCCCCCCAAAGCCTGATTATTTCCTTTTCCCCAATGCAGTCACCCTGGAAAAGGCCATAGGTCCTTCTGGGGAAAGCTGGGAGAAACACCAACAGTACAAATTTTTGGCACTGTAGCTGGGTCCTTCAAGGAGACCCCTCCTACCTTTCATTCAAGAAGTTCTGCATCTGTAAACTGTCTCAAGCTTGGACATTGACTGATTCTCCAATGATTGAGTTAGACTTATTTTCACTTGAACTAGAACTTCTCCACTTATACAAATCAAGTGAAAATCAAGGAGACTGTCAATCTATTTTGCTTCTAGAACACAATCAACTAGCCAATGCCACAAGTCTCTGCAAGGCAGACTATTCTAGTTACTGATTTGACTCTGATACCCATTATGGTAACCATGACCACCTTGTCTTTGATGATTAAGTACTTCCACTTGGCCTCTGACACTCTAGAACCCAATTATCCCCATTGCACTTAAGGGTCCCAGTTCAGTGGTAGCAATTCAAGATAATTTCAGACCTACAGAAAGGGGCAACCACGGAGCTTTTCAAGGATGCTGGGGCTCCCCTCACAAATTTATTTCTCACAGTTGTGGTGAAAGGTGTGTCCTTTGGACAGTCCTAGCGTGGGCAAGCAGGTTTTACATGATAAATCCACTCTAACATTCCAATCTAAGTTATTGGAAACCTTCCTCTACAGTATATCAAGGTAGTTCTGGCATTTCAGTTCATTTAGTGCAGCCACCTTTGGGTCCATTTTTCATCCATCCAACCCACCCACCAACCAACCAACCAACCAACCAACCAACCAACCACAGTTAGAACCCTTTTTAAGTCCTGAAGCTCCTAAATTTAAGACTGAACCTCATCTTAGTGGGCCCATACCAATAAATTCTACCGGATTCAACTTTATGTTCCTTTCATCATTATCCCACACCATTAATATCCATTCCTATGACTATGGCCCTGATATATCTCCTAATAAAATGGAAAAATCATTTATGTTCTTTTGGAATACAGCCCACCTCTCCACGGGTCACATTTTGTACTTCACCTTTCACGGCCTGCTTGGACTTCAATCTTATTATTGTACTGGAAGAAAAGTGGTGGGTGCCGAGGAGAATTATCAGTGTTTTTCAAGTCAACTATCACAGTGGAGGCCATTACAGGTTCATCAGACAAAGCAGAGGTGACTTCCTCAGGCAGCAAGGAAGGGTTGCTTCTACTGGTAAAGATGACTCAGCAGCCTTTCATTGTTCAATATCCTCATTTTTATCAGGATCTGTACATATGTCCCCATTCCAATTTTCAGGATCCCATTCCTTCTGAAACAATGCCTCACTATAACAGCAGACACATTGTGAGATAGGAAATTCAACTTGCATTTTAATTTAGCCATTCACAGGATAAGACTCTGGATTGGTTTTCAGAAAGCACAACTCTTTGGCTACAGGAGATAAGGGTTTCTTTCAAGGTAGACACAGAAAATTTTAACTGTTGTGACATTTGCTTGGATGCTACATTGAAAATGCCTTGCAGTCTCCTGGTGTACAGCCTGGACACAAGTCCCGGATATCCTTGGATATATTTTAAATCTACTGTAATTTCCATCATATTTGCACCCTCCACCAAAGGAAATTCTGGGGGTGGGGGGAGTGAGATGATGGGTGCTTCTTTGGCAAGCATGAGAACTAATTTTTATAGTCTTGGATCCATGAGCCTCCAACTACTCATCCCCTCCCTTAATGTACACCCAGCTCCCAGGAAAGTTCCTGGTGCAGAGGAGGTGCTCAATAAATAAGTTTCACAAGAAAAATAAGTTTTTCCTGTTTATGTAAATATTACATTTGTTTTAAAGGAAAACTTAAAAAATATCAAAAAAGCACAGGAAGGAAAATCAAACAAAAAACACCTGATACTCCTACCCTGAAGCAATCATCATTAACTTTTTGGAGAACATACCATTACTCATCTCTCTCAAAGGTACACACAAACACATAATTTTACATAGTTTTATACCATACATTCTGCATTTACATTTTCTTGTTTTACAGTCTTATTGGATTTTTTCCTTTTTTCTCCTACTTCCAATTTTCTCCCTCCCCTCAAGGTAACCAATATTAACATCCTGATGTCTATCTTCCATATCTCTCTTCATGCTCATCTAATCTCACACACACACACATATACATATATAGGGCTGGTCATTATTTTAGAAAAAATGAAATTTTAAATATATACACAGCTCTGTAATAACCTATTAGAACACTGTGGAAACTCATAGAAGTCAACCAGCATAGATCTAACTCACTTTTTACAGACTCCCATGCTAACCCATATTGCAGATATATCATAGTTTATTCAACTCCTACCCTACTGATACATATTAACTTGCTTCCAATGGGCTTTTTTTTTGCCTCTAAAAACAATACTTCAATAAACATCCTAAGTATAAGTATTCTTATGTGTTGATGCTTTTATTTCAATGGGATAAGTTCCTAGAAGTGAGACTGCTGAGTCAAAGATTATATGTATTTTTAAATTTTCAATATATTTTTCAGGAATGACCTGCAAAACCTTTCTGGAAGAGTGCATCATTCACCAAGCTCCACTAGTAAAAGATCTGATTTTGCCAACTCAATGAGGCTCAAGTGACATCTCATTGATACTTTAATTTGTATTTCCCTGAGTACTACTTAGGTTGAAAATCTTTTCATAAATTAATTGCCATTTGGAGTTGTTATTCTATGAATAGCCATCTGCTACAGATAGATTAAAGACTTCAGTGTAAAAAAACACAAACTATTAAAATCTTAGAACTAAATCTAGGAAACTATGTATAACCTAAAGATTAATGAGACCCTTTTATCTAAAAGAACAAACTAAGAATCTAAAATGGAAAAAATATAAATATTATAAAATAATATTGTGGCTTCTCTTGCTATATAAAATGTATAAAGACAAATGCTAGACTAAGAAAAATATTTGCAACATATGAAGATGGATTAATTTCTAAAACATATACATCTACAGATTTATAAGAAGAATGACAAACCAATAATAGAAAAATAGGCAAAAATATGTTTAGGCAATTCATAGAAGATAACTTGTTGAATGGATAAAGTATGAAATCTGGATGAAGGCTTTCATTTGTTCACTACTTTTCTCTAGTGTGAATTTTTTATAACCTCTAAGGTT
Organism: Chaetophractus vellerosus; assembly: GCA_004027955.1. Lineage (NCBI taxonomy): Eukaryota > Metazoa > Chordata > Mammalia > Cingulata > Chlamyphoridae > Chaetophractus > Chaetophractus vellerosus. The sequence continues at coordinate 4,834 of PVKH010012904.1, forward strand.
AAATATGGCTATATGGTTTTCCACATTCATTATGTTTATAGAGCATATCTTCAATGTGCATTTCTGGTGAATTGCTCTAAAGGATTTTCCCACATTCATGAAAATATATAGCTCATAAGATTCTTCTTGTGGAATGGACATCTGAATGAATGGCTTCTTGTCCTCTATATAAACTGAGTTCCTCTCTGATGTATTCTTTGATGTAAAGTAAGATTCAAGCTACGGTTGAAGGCTTTTGCACATTCATTACATTTGTAAGTTTTTTCCCTCCAGTATGCATCCTCAGATATAGAGTAAGGCTTGAGCTACTCCTGAAGGCTTTTCCACATTCATTACATTCATAGGGTTTTTCTCCATATGTGTTCTCCCATGCACTTTAAAGTATGAAAGCTTTTCCACAGACATCACATTTATAAGGCTTCTCTCCACTATGGATTTTCTGATGTTTGGTAACATTTCCCATCTGGCTAAGTGCTTTCCTACAGTCACTGTATTTAAATGGTTTCTCTCCAGTATGTGTTATTTGATGAATAATAAAGCCTGAGTTACTTGTGAAAACTTTCCCACATTCATTACATTTATAGGGTTTCTCTCCAGTATGAGTTCTTTGATGCACAGTAAGATGTGATGTATTAGTGAAAGCTTTCTCACATTCATTACATTTATATAGTTTCCTCCAGTATGGGTCCTCTGAGGTACAATAATGTATGACTTATTACTGAATGATTTTCCATAATCGTAACATTTATACAGTTTCACTCCAGTATGAATTTTCTGATGTACCTTGAGATTTCCCATTAGGGTAACTGTCCTCTCACAGTCAACATATTTATATGGTTTCTCTCCAGTATGAATCCTCTGATGTCCAGTTAAAAGTGATTTTGTTCTGAATGATTCCCCACATTCATTACATAGATAAGGCTTCTCTTCAGTATGAATTCACTGATGTATAATAAGAGATGAAGCACACATGAAGGCCTTTCCACATTCATTACACGTATATGGTTTCTCTCCAGTATGCATTCTGTGATGTTCTCTGAAATTTTCTATACAGTTGAATGATTTCCCACATTCATTACATTTGTAGGGTTTTTCCCCAGTATGAGTTCTTATATGTACAATAAGATTTGAATTACTTCTATAGGCTTTCCCACATTCATTACACCTAAAGGGTTTCTCTCCAGTATGAATTCTCTGATGAACATTAAAAATTGCATTATTCTTGAAAGATTTTCCACACTTGTTGCATTTGTATGGTTTCTCTTCAGTATGGGTCTTCTGATATACACTAAGATATGACTTATTCCTAAAGGCTTTCCCACAAACATTACATTTGTAGGGTTTTTCTCCAGTATGAGTTTCCTTATGGCTTGCAAATTTTGACTTATCACTAAAAGCTTTCCCACACTCACATTTATATGGTTTCTTTCCAATTTGAGTTCTCTGGTGCTGATTAAGGTGGGCACACTGGCTAAAGGATTTTCCACAGACATTGCACTGATAAAGTTTCTCTTTAGTATTAATTTTCTGATGGACCATAAGAGATAAAGAAGCAATGAAGGCCTTTCCACCTTCATACATTTATAGGGTTTTTCTCCACTGTGAATTTTTTTTATGTTGGCTAAGATATGAAGGCTGGCTGAACATTTTCCCACATTTCTTACATTCATAAAGGTTTTTCTTTAGTGTTGAGTTATCTGGTGTCTAATCAGTAATAATGTATAATGAAAGGCTTTTTCACATGTACTACATTTATACAGTTTTTCTTTATTCATTTTCTTTTTTGAAGTAAGATCTGTACCTTGTCTTATGTCTTTACTGCCTTCAGTAGCCTTGCAAATTTTCTTCCTTAAATGGGTATCTTTAACCACATCTAAATTCTCTGTGAAATTTTCCTTATCTGTTGGGCATTTTCTATAGGGCCCCATTGATTCTGGGAAAAAATAGATTCAAAGCGTCTCTGACCAGTGGGAGTTTTCTTGATTCTTTGATTCAAATGACTCTCCTGATTATGTTGCAAACTCAATATCCTATCATTCCATTTCAATGATCCTCCCAAAGTGGAATACCAGAGACCATTCTCTGTGAGTTTCCCCACTGTGGTGCCCTGTGATATATCTTTGGAAATAACCTCTATTGGTACTGCATCCTTTGTTTCCACTTTGGTCTCCAAGTCTGAGGGAGAAAGAAAAATCAAATGACTTCTATGTCCTTAGTTGGGGAGGCCTTGCTAAGTAGGATAGCAAAATTGAAAACTGGCCTAAAATGCATACATGGATTTAACTGCTTATTATTAAATTAGCAGTTAATAATAATGTCTTATGGGATCTGACATATGTATATAATTTAAATACATAATGTCTGTAGCAGTTTGATATTATTTATGAATTCCTAAAAGAGATATTATGTTTGTAAACTGGTCTGTTCCTCTGAGCATGATACCCTTTGATTGTATTAGTTTCAGCTGAGATGTCTTTGATTAAATTGTGTTAAGATTAGGGCTTTGATTTGACTACATCGGCAGAGTATAAACCATTTTGAGTCCTTGCTCATTTGTGGACTATATAAACGAACAATCAAGGAGAACTCAGAAGTAGATACACAGAGAAGATACATAGAGGAAGAGAGACAGATCCATAGAAAACAGCAGATACATAGAGGAAGAGAGACAGATCCATAGAAAACAACAGAGAGATAAGCCATTTGCCTGATAGTTTGAAGTTGAAGAGATCAGAGCTCTGAGCAGCTAAGAGGGCCTGAAAAGAAATGAACCCTGGGAAGAGAGACAAGCCCTATACCAGTCTACAGCTGAGATTGGAAGAAGCTGGACCCATAGAGCCTTAAGAGGGAAGAAGAAGGCTTAACCTTTGCAGATGTCACCTGCCATCTTGCTTCAACAAATGGCAACTGACTTTGGGTGAGGAAGTACCTTTTATGGTACCTTAAGTTGGACTCTTTAGGACCTCATAACTGTAAGCTTTCACCCCAAATAAATACCCTTTATAAAATACAACAGATTTCTGGTACTTTGCATCAGCTCCCCTTTGGCTGACTAATACAATGTCAATAGTATATAAGTGAGGTAAGTGGACTAAACTGTTCTAAGATCCTTGCATTGTTTGGAAAGAGGGAAAAATCTATATATTTGACATGGCTGATTCAAGGTCCTTTAGTCTCTAGGTTAACCACTTAACAAATAATAAAAGCATTTACAATATACATGTGGTAGAAGGGGAAAACAGAACAGTAAAAGATGATGAAAAAAAGATTGAATTATAAAAAAATTTAAATTTGAAGTCAGGCATGAATGGTGAGAAAAAGAACATAGATCAGACAAGATACATAGAAAGAAAATATTTAAGTGGTAGATTTAAACATTATATCATTACATTATATATAAATGGTCTAAATACTACAAAAGACAAAAGACTGTAGATTGGTTAAGAAAGAGAAGAAAATCTCAGAATATGATATGAAAAAAGGAACACATAAAATATAAGAATATAGCCAAGATGACAGTGAACTGATGAAAAAAGATATACCATACAAACAAGAACCAAAATAAAGTGTTGGAGTAATATTATCAGGTAAAAGACAAAGATAAAAAGTCTTTTCAGAGATAAAGAAACCTCTTCATAAATACAATGTTCTATTTACTAGAGGGATATAACAGTTCTAACTTTGTATTCACCTAATAATTCAGCTTCAAAATACATAAAGCCAAAATTGATGGCATTAAAATAACAAACGAATCTGCAGTCATGCTTGGAGACTTAAAAAAACCTTTATTAGTAACTTATAGAATAAGCTGACAATAAGTAAGCACATAAAAGATTTTAACAAGATTAACAAACATGACCTATTGACATCTTATATACCTGTGGAAATAATGTGTAGTCTGAAGGTATTGAATGCAGTGTTCCAGTAAAGATGTTTATACAAGTTGACCTTGTAATGGGTCTCAGAGCAAGTTTTAAGAAATTTGAAAAGACTGAAATCACAAAGAGTATGTTCTCTAACCACAGAAGAATTAAAGCTAGCAATATCATTAGAAAAGTTCCATATGGTAGAAAATTAAGAAAACCCTTCCACAATTCCCTAGTGTACAAAAGACATCACAATAGAAATTATCAACTATTTTTGAACTCAATAATTATGAAGCGGGGCCCAGCTAGATAGCTCAGTGGATAAAGAGTGCGCTGGGGTACCACATGGGAGGCCCTGGGTTCGGTTCCCGGGGACCTCTCTGAGTGGGCAGATGGCCTTGAGAAAGGCAAGCCACCATAGGCGGGGCAGAGCCACCATGGGCAAGGCAAAAAGCCGCCACGGGCAGGGCGGAGCCCCCACGGGCATGGCAAAGTCACCCGTGAAAAGCAGAGCTGCTGCCTGCGAAGCGCGGAAGCCAGCAGCCCACAAAAACATGGAGGACTGCTGCCCGCAAAACATGGAGCAGAGCCACCCATGAAAACAGAATGGAGCCACCCACGAACGGAGCGAGCCGCCACCGCGGAGGGCCGCCTCGGTGCGCCACCGCAAAGACGGGGGGAGACAAGAAGCAGACATAGAAAAACACAGAAGAATGGACACACAGCAAGAGCAAGCAGAAGGGGGGGTATGTAATAAATAAAAAATAATAATAATAAATCTTAAAAAAAATAATTATAAAGGTGCTACTTAATAAACACATGTGATATATCCTAATAGCCTTAGATACATTATTAGAAAAAGAAAAGTGGATGAAAATCAATGATGAAAAGCATCCAACTGAAGAAATTAGAAAAGATGATTAAATTAAACCCTAAAAAAGTAAAATTATGAAATAAAGATAAGAGCAGAGAGTAATGAAACAGAAAATACAATAGAAAGTATTTTAAAAGTTTTAAAAAGTTCTTTAAAAGACAAATAAGGGAACCAGCTGTAGCTCAATTGGTAGGGCTCCAGTTTACCACATGGGAGGCCCCGGGTTCGGTTCCCGGGGCCTCCTTGAGCAGGCAGACCGACTCGAGAAAGTAAGCAGCTGCGGGAAGGGAGGGCCGTCGCAGGCAGGGCAAGCCGCCGCGAGCAGGCAGGCCACCGCGCGGTGAGCTGACTCGGCGGGATGCCGCAGCGGGGGGAGACAAGCAGACACAGAAGAATGTAAAAATGAACACAGCAAGAACAAGCAGAAAGGGGGGATATATAATAAATAAAAAATAAATCTTTTTTAAAAAAGACAAATAAGACTGATAAACCCTGGCAAGACTGACTAAGACAAAAGAGAGAAGGCACAAAAATTCAAATTAGGAACAAGGGAGACAATTCAGATCCATATAGGCATTTAAAATATTATGCCAATAAATTTAAAATTTAGATAAATGGACCTATTCCTAGATAAACACAACCTACTAAACAGAAACAAAAAAATAATGCAAATATGAATAGTCCCTAAAACTACTAAAGGAATAGAAGCTGTAATTAAACAACTTCCACAAAAAACGTTTCAGACCAAGATGGCTTTCCTGTTGAATTCTATTTGCCATAAAAATTACAGCTTTTCCTCTCTCACATCTCTCTCTCTCCTTCTCTATAAGCTGATGACCATGCCTATTTTACTGAGAACAGGGAAGCTATCTTAATGGAATGAGTGCCTTGATCTTCCCTCTACCAGCTGTACCCATTTTCTCCATCTTTCCTTGTGTTACAATAGAGGAAGTGGCCACACTGTGTATGAATGATAAATCTTTTCTTTTCCATCTAGATTCTACCCCTTTTCATTTTCTCAAAGACTAGTCATTCAATGATCATTTATCTTGGAACATTGACTTTGCCTCTCTTTTGGGAATTCCTATCAGCACTCAAACATGCCATAGAAACTCTATCAAAAATAAAAGGATTGGGGCCGGCTGTGGCCCAGTTGGTGGGGCGCTGGTTTACCACATACCTTGAGAAGGCAAGCCGCCGCGGGCAGGGCAGGCCGCTGTGAGCAGGCAGGCCACCGCGCGGTGAGCTGACTTGGCAGGCCCCTGCGGCAGGGGAGATGAGCAGACACAGAAGAGTGCGAAAATGAACACAGCAGGAACAAGTGGAAAGGGGGGGGTATGTAATAAATAGAGAAAAAGAATAAATCTTGAAAATAAATAAATAAAAGGAGTATTTTTCTTGACTCCATGCTTTCCTCCAACTGCTGCCCCATTGCTCTTCATATGGAATAAAGAGAAACATCTTCTCTAAATCTTCTCCAATACCATTTATTTGATATATAAAAGGAACACATGTAATATGGAAGTAAGATTAAGAAGTTCTTAGTCTTCTGTGTAGACTGGCCACTATAGGAAGTCCTAGAGCTGCACTGTTCAATACAGTTTCTATTATCATAATAAAATCAATACCCAAATGAACTAGAATTTATTTTTTTTCCTTCTTCCCTAACCATCACCCTAATTAGAGTTACTGCCATCTCTTGCCTAAACTATTTTAATAACCTCTTAAATGACTGCCAGCTTTATCCCCTAAAGTTCAATATCCATAAACAGGGCTGTTTTCTAAAATCCTTGATTACAACCTTTCAATGCTTTCCCACTCATAAAGATTAAAATCCAAATTCCTTACCATCATCTACAAAGCCCTGAATGGGCAGGTTCCTGTCTAATCCTCTAATCTTATTTTACATCAGTCTTCCCCTCAAGTTATGCTTTAGTTGCAGCAGCTTCCTCTTGATTTCTAGAACACATTACATTATTTTCTGTATCAGTTCCTTTGCATCACTGTTTCCTTTACCTGGAATTTCTTCTCCTCTTCCCATGACTTGCCTCTTCTGACCCTTCAAGTCTCAGCTAAAGTGTCACCACCTCAGAAGCCTTCCATGACCACCCAACCTGAAGGAGGCAACCTCACCCCACTCCCAATTACTCTTCCATATCCCTTAGTTTATCTCATAGCTAAAACTCATTGCAGCCAGTATTTAACATGTTTTGTTTATTAATTATCTATTTCTTAGAATTAAATCTTCAGGAGAGCAGGGACCTGGGCCATCTTATTTATTACTGTAGCCCAAATTTACAGAATAGATATGATCAATAAATATTGATTAAATAAATGAATTTTGATTCTCAATTGATTCTTAGTTTGTATTCTGAATTAAGAACCTGGAAGGCAGGAAGAGGGTTCCCCCCAAGTTTTCGCAGGCATGCAGGTGAAGAAAGTTAAACAATGAGTAAATGGCTTTGGCTTAAAAGAATTAAGGGGTGACCCCGAAGGAAGCATTTTCAGGAAAACTAAAGAATAAGTATCAGATAATGGTGAACGAAATGAGAAAAACTTAAAATTAACTAAAGTGAATATTTTATACATGTTTGAATGAAAAAAGAATGAAGGTGTAATTATCCAAGTCATGTTCCTGAGAAAGCAAAGTAGTATTGGATGGAAACCCAAAGTAGAGAATTGTGAGAGATAGAGAAAAGGGGGGTGGGGTGAGAGGGAAGGGACAGGGAGAGAGGAAGAGAGGGAACATATCTTTTTCTCTCAGCTTTGAATAAGTTACCAAAAAAAAAAAATTCAAATGTTCTCCTCCATCCTTGACTTATTCATTGAAACAAATCTCCTTTTCCTGGTTCTTATTTACACTTGATTGTGGCTATGAGCTAGTACTATTTTCAAATTCAGTTTGTTCTTAATCTTCTATGTAGAGTGGCTACTATAGGAAGTCCTAGAGCTGCACTGTTTAATACAGTTGCTATTAGCCACATTTCCTTGGTTGAGCTAGATAAATTTCAAGTGCTCATTAGGCATGTGTCTAGTGGCTGCCATATTGGCAGAACATTCTAATGTATACTGGGTCTAGAGAATGAAAAAGGCATCTCAAAGGATTTCGACACTATGTTCCAAGAAGTGATGGGGTAATAAATCATGGGAATATTTTAAGTTTAGAAAAGAAATGAGCATATTCTTTCCTGTCTTTACACTGTAGAAAAGACTGTTTCTAAGTTTGGAGGACTCAAAAATCTCCAATATTCCAATGAAATATGTATTCCTTACTCTAAAATGACCAGAGGCTTTAGTTGAGAGTATGGAATAGCATAACCATCAACCTTGTGTCCTTAAGATTATGAGATTCTGGTGCCTGAAATTTAGTTATTTTCCATATTTTTGGCAAATCTGGTTAAACTGGTTAAATGTACAGATACAGAAACACAGAAGAGAAGTTATCCTTACCCAGGGAGACCAGATTCCTGTAATTCTCTAGCATCACATCTTTGTGCAGGTTCCTTTGTGTAGGGTCCATCAGCTTCCACTCTTCCAATGTGAAGTCTATAGCTACATCCTTAAATGTTACTGAGTCCTAAAACAAAGATAATGTGATCACCCAGAGATTGTACAAGACATGACAGGCAAAATAATACAAATAAAACTGAGGAAGAACTCCCAAAATTAGAATCACCAAATGACTGTGGAGATCAACCAGTTCATTCTGTATGGAATGCATGAATCTCTCCAGTGACAAGAATTTGAAATATCAAGAAGAATCCCTTTCCAATTTCAGAGTTTTAGTTGTTAGCAGGATTTTTCTGACTACTTCAAACCTGGCTTTCTATAACGTCAGCATATTGGTTTTCAATGGAAATGTTTTGGTAATGGATGGTGGTGATGGTAGCACAACACTGAGAATGTGGTTGGCAGCAATGAAGTATATAACTGAATGTGGTTGAGAGAAATGTTAGGTTGTATATATGGTAATAGAATAAAAATTTTTAAAATTCATAGACCTACACAAACAGTGAACCCTAAGTAAAAACATATAGTTAATAGTGCAGTTATAAAAATGTGCTTTCATTTATTGTAACAAATGTTCTACACCAATGCAAGGTGTTAATAATAGGGTGATATATGGGAATCTTATATTTTATGTATGATTGCTCTGTAAACCCACACTAATAAAATGGAAATATATTGGTTCTGTTAATTATCTGGAATCAAATAGAATTGATTCCTCTTTCCCTAGAAAATCTTTTCAGCTAGTAGTTTCCACTGCAATTGACTTTTCTCCCTCAAAATCTGGTCTTATTCCATAATATCAGCTGTCAGTACTAAGATACAGAACATGGCTTGATAAAAGATACTTTGTTATTGAAATGGTGTAAATAGAATCCTATAAATTCTCTGAGAAAGAAAAATAAGAAATCAGGGAACTTTGGCAAGTATCTTTGGTAAGGATGTGAAAAAATGTATATATATATATAGTTGTATAAAAATAGAAGAGTGACTCATAAAAAATTTTTAGTGGCTATCTATGGGGGAAGGAGGAAAAACTATGGGAGCTGGAATAGAAGCCGGACTCTTGAATATTTGTTTTGTAGATGTGACTTTTCAACCATGTAAATACTTTAATTCATATAAAACAAAAATTAAAAATTAAAGAAAAACAACACAAAAAGTTAAAAATAAAATGAAGCCAGTTGGTGGCACATCCATCCAGAGAGGAACTATTTTGAGTGTCTTTAAAACACAGTAATTTAACTACCTATTCCTAGTGACATATACCATTGAGGACAAAAAGAACTGTCCCCAAATTAACTCTTTTCAGTGAATAATCATATTGTTGGTGGTAGTGATGGTGAGGCTATTCTCTAACTGTTGTGTGTGTGGTGTCAGATAAAGCAAATCAATAATTCTATTGAAGTTATTGAAAACTAGTAAATTTGGCAAGAGTGAAAGAAGATACAGACGTAACAATATTGAGAGATTAGGTAAAAACACTGTAGTTCTGAATTTGATTGGAAGTATAATTATAATCACACAAACTGTTTCATCTTGAAGGAAAAAATGTTAAAACACATAAAAACAGATTTCCTAGCTTCATCCACTGATAAGACCTAAAAACAATTACCAATCCAGTAGCATTAGGCAACCCAGATTGTGGTCTCTAAATAGTATTTCCCATAAAAAGGAACATAATGCAAGCCACATATGTAATTTTAAATTTTCTGTTGGCCATATTGGGAAAAAAACAAAGAGTAAAATTTAGTTTAACAGTATATTTTATTTAATTCAATATATTAAAAATATTATAATTTTAACAAGTAATCAATATAAAATTATTAATGAGGTATTTTACATTCTTTTTTGTATTAAGCCTTCAAAATCTAAGGATTTTAAAAATTTACAGCACATCTCAATTTGGACTAGTCGCATTTCAGGTGCTCAACAGCAACATGTGACTGGTAACTACTGTATTGGATAGTGTAGCTCTAAAGTATAAATGACCTAGTTTCTTGAATAAATGATTACAGGAAAAAGAAAGAACTGGAGGGGAAACCTCTTGAAAGTGACTGAAGAGACAATTAACTAATTAAAATATATGAATCAACTGGGAAAACAAATGGAACAAATATTAGGAAGATATTTGATGACATGAAGGTTTATTGTTAATTTTTAAACTGTAATAACAGTCAAATTAAACTATTTTTAAAAATAATCAGACATAGATATATAATGAAATATTTATAGATGAGCTATGGCTTGCACTTGCTTCAAAATAGTGCGGGAGGGCAGGATTAGAGAGAAAATATGATTGTCCCTGAGTTGACAATTTTTGAAGATGGGCAAAAGATAAATAAGGATTAACCAGACTACTGTCTGCTTCACCTGTAAGCTATAGGCTAGTGAATTGAGTAAACTAGTGAGCTAACTGAAGAGTCCTGATTAACTGAGGCAAAGGTCTCAAGTTAGATCAAACCTGGCTATGGTAAGTTCTATATCAAAAGATTTTCTCTGGGGTGATTTTCTGCCATTTAGATATTTATGCTTGTCAAATTGTTTAAATCTCTTTATTTGGACAACAAATAAATGTTGTGAAATATTTATATAATTCTGCTAATAATCATGGCTAGTGTGGGATGTGACAACAAATCAAAACTTTAGTGTTAGTCACTTCAGATGTAACACAAATTATAATTTTGTGGAATTGTTTTTCATCACCAAAAGATAAGCCCCTCAGCTCTCACCTCTGGGTGACATAGTTCCTTTACTTTTTTAACACATCTGTAATAGCTGATTTAAAGTCTTTGGTAAGTACAAGGCCTTCACTTCCTCAGAAGAGTTTTTATTGACGCTTTTTTTTTTCCCGGTGTTTGGGCCATACTGTCCCATGTATGTGTGTGTATTTTATAATTTTTTTGTTGAAAATTGGATGTTTTAAATAATATGATGTGGCAGCTCTGGAAATTAGATCCCCCCTCCAGGGTTTGTTGTTTGCTGGGGTTTGTTGTTGCTGCTGTTTGTTTAGTGATTTTCCTGGACTAAGTCTGTAAAGTCTGTAATCTTTGTCATGTGCGGCCATTGAAATCACTCCTTGGTTAACTTAGTGGTTAGCTACTGATTGGACAAATATTTCTTTAAATGCTTTGGACTTATAAGTCTCTCAGTATTTTCTGAAGGGCTCTATGTGTGTATGTTGGAGCACACCTCCCATTCTTAGGCAGGCCATTTGTAATTCTGCCTTAACCTTTACTTCTTGCTTAGAGTCTCAAGGTCAGCTATAACTTTGTAATTTATCAATGTTCTACAAGTTAACATCTTGAGGACCTGGATATTAATCAATAGGATGTAATAAGTCAAACATTGTAACCTCCTCCTCCTATGTCAGATGACCCAAAGACAGGCTGGTGAGAAAATAGTTGAATATGAGACTAAATGGGCATATATTTATCTTTTGCCTTATTTCTAAATTTTAGATAATTTTTCTGGAAAGATCAGGTGGATGCTTTTTCTGTTTTTTGTTGTTTTTATTCTTTTGCTTTGTTTTGTTATTTTTCAGGTGGATTCTGAACTCACAATAAGAAAGTAAACTTAGCCAATCTAATAAAATTAAAAATATAAACCAATTTAAACTCACCTTTAAAATATATCTCCTGACTAGTGGGCCGTAACTTGGAATCCTTGCTCCTGAGAGTGACAGAGTCTGACCAAAACATGCCTTCACTGCACATGGTCCATCTGTCTCTTCTATTCAAACCTATATTTGATGCCAGAGTTTTAGTTGTACTTCCATAGACCAGAGACTACAGGCTGTCCATGTGCCAACTGGGTCCAGAGACTCTGGACCTGCAACTCCTACTCTACAACTCAATGGACTCACCCAGGACACCTAGTTGGGAGTTGATGATGGACGACAGCTATACTGGGGAATGGAGAGAGCCTGCAGCTGCAGGCAGGATAATCTCTTCCATCGTATCCATGGGATATAAGCCCCCTTTCA
>PVKH010012905.1:0-17056 GCA_004027955.1 Chaetophractus vellerosus
TCATAATTCTTTCCTCCGCACTTCAGCAAGGCCCATCCTTCCTCACATTCCATCTCAGGACGCTCCATTCTATAGCGGGAAGGACTTGCAAACTTCTTGCAAGTGTTCTCCACCTTGTCCAGGTAAGTCTGGGTTTCTTTCATTCTGCCCATGTGGTAATACACCCAGGCATAGTTGCCCCAGGTAACCAGACTTCTCAAGTGAGATTGGTTGGCATGTTCTTGCTGGACTAAGTCTTCTGCTTCTTTCAAGCTCTTCAGGGCGTCCTCATTCTGGCCTTTCAGGTGTTTCACATAGGCCAGTAGGTTGTGTATTCCCACATTGTATTTGGTATCCAGGAACTGAATCTCCTCCAAGACCCTGTTTTCTAAATCAGGAATTTCAATGTCTTCAATAAGCAACTCCCATGTAAAGTGGCATCTCAATTGAACCAGGATATCTTTAATGAGATTCCCATCTGATTTCTCACTGTAAAAATAGACAGCAGTTATTTCTATTTTTAGGAGCAGTCAGTCTAATGGAAATGAAGCCAGTACTTTGAGTAGTCAAATATTACTCCTACCACCACCTGTCTCTTTGACTCGATTGTCTGTTGCCTTCTTGAATTCTATGGTCACATCGTTAAGACAGAGAGCAGGTTGATATAAAAACCCTGAGGAAGTGCCAGTCACTTCATGGTGCCAACAGGTAGGTTATATGAAGTCTAAAAGGCAACCGAAAAGAGATTAATTTTGCTAATGTCCAAATAACTTTAACACCACCCTCAACACTGCAAAATCCCTTTCCCCTTCTGCCCTGCTTCCAACATTATAGTACTCCACCAATACTGTCAGAAGAAATGTGGAGAGAGGGTCTGCAGAAGGGCAAATTCTTTTCTCATCGTTTCCATATTCCCAACATATAACCACTTTTGGCATTTATATCTTCCCAAGAGGAGTTCTGAGCAGTGTATTGTAGCTAGAAGGGCCAAATATAGTTTCAAATGATGGGTTTCATGAACAGTTGAGCAGAGCTGGAGAATATGGTAGGGCATCCTACTTCCCACCCCTGTATGAACTTACCCAACCAGTCCCAAACAGATTGCAAAATGGGCAGAACCACTTCATAATGGTAGATTTACTGCATGGGGACAGAAGTAGAGAATGAGAGAACATTGTACAAGGTCAGGTATGTCCATGTGAAAAAGTGGCAAGCCCCGCTTTTGTAATCCAGTGGCCTTGATGTCAGGCAATGCTGCCATCTAGTGGATGACAGGTACTCACATTCTCAACAATTACAGTAATCTCTCAGCCACCCATGGGAAAGAGGAAATAATGACAGTGGGACTGGAAGTTTTCTTTCCAGCATTTTTCCCTTCTGTGAAGTGGACCTGAAGTCCTGTTGCCCCTACAAGAACATGAGGGGAGAAAAAGAAATTTGTCTCTAATACTCAAAAAAGTGGCCCTTACATCCTGTACAGGTATATTTACCTCTGTATCCTCAACCAATTATCTTACATTTCATACTTGACATCTTTTCCACCCATTAGGCCCAAGGAAGGTTCCCAGAGGGGACCCTTATGAAATTGTCTTTAACTCTGTGTATAGCAATGCAGAGCAAAAACCAATATTTATATAAATCTTTCTGTCCTGACTCATAATATCTAAATATAATGTAATCACAAAAAAACAGACTAAGAGACACTCCTTTTTGAAAATAAAACAGAAAGTTCACAAAATGACAACATTATCCGGGTGAGCAGTGGAGTCTTAGGCTTACTACCTCTTCTGCTAATACAGCTGGCGGCTCAGTACAGCCTTCCCATTTCCTTCCTGAAAATTTCCTTGAGTACATATCTGCCCCCACTCCTAAGCCATCCTCTCTCCAGGCCTTAACTGGTGTCATCCATGACCTGCTATGTTCTTGGTTCAGGGCAAAACTGTGTGCTTGACTGTTGAGGTGAGGAGCTCCAGAGATTTTCCTTTACACCATCCAGCCATGGCCTGGAAATATTACCCAATGAGACCTGTATGTATATGGGGCATAGAGGGGAGGGGGAAATCAGGAGTGAAAAAAATCAGTATTGTGCTAAAGAATGTTCACTGACTCACGCCTGAAGGAGATGAGATCATGAAGAACTTTTGACCCAAACATTCTACTTGTGCAGACTGCAGTCCAAGGTATGATGGAGGTAGCCATTGTCCAGGGAAAGATCATTCACATGGTGTGCCATGGCCTGGGAGAGCTGCTAGAATATTTGGGGATGAGCCATTCCAGGCATTCTACACATGTAATCCAATCTCAGGCATCTCTGCTGCTGACCCAGCTAGTACATTTGTGAGAAGTGCAAACAGGCCCTCCTTCTGTATGGACTCAATCAGGGTCAGGGTGCCATGCATTGAGGAGTGGAAAGTAATATGGATTTCAACCCTCATTCACTGCAAAACTTCAAGTGCACAACTTATACAACCTTACAGGGCTGCCTTGCTAACCTGCTGGAAGAGAATTATTACTTTCTTATAGGTAGTCAATGACATATGTCATCTTTTACCTTCTTGGCTTGAGCCCTGGGAAGACTATGGGGTAGAATGTCATCAGAGATCTTCTCATTCTCTAACTAGAAATGCTGAGACACATATACGTGCATGTGTATGGTGACCTCACTCTTCTATGTGTGTGTCAGATAGGGGCTTGTCATCACCACAAGTTGTCAGGCATTTCCCTGGATCCTTTCCCCTTGAAGCCTTTTTTCCATATATATATTTAAATTATCACATATACATAACAAAATTTGCCATTTTAACCATTTTAAAATGTACATTTCAGTGACATTTATTACATTTCAAATGTTGTGCTACCATCACCACCATCCATTACCAAAACTTTTTCATCACCCAAAACAAACCCTGTATCCCTTAAGCAATAATTCCCCATTCCTCCTCTTATCAGTCCCTGGTAACCTTTCTGTCACTATGAATTTGCTTATTCTAGATATTTCATACAAGTGGAATCATATAATATTTGTCCTTTTGTGTCTGGCTTATTTCATTTAGCATATTTTCCAGGTTCATCCATGTTGTAGCATGGCCTTGAGCCATTTTGATCAGTGAGTCTGTGTGGAAGAAGTAGCCCAATCTGCTATTCTGTCCCTGTACCTGCTGGAATCAGGGATATTTTGATATGGGCTTTATTCAGTCCCAGAAAGCTCAGAGCTCCATTAGGTCACCTTGGATCCTGGGACCCTGCAAACATAAGCACAGGCCCCTACAGAACCACTTGAGCAGCCTAGCTACCAAGGGAAGACCTGGCTTTCTGTTAACCCCACAGATGCAGACTCAGCTAACATCAATTTGACCATAAGCCCATTACATTCAAAAGAGAGACCTGGAGTCTCTTGTAGTGAATTCTTTTGCAATCTCTCACTTGCAATCTCATCCCAAGGAAAGTGTAGATATTTGCTGGAGAAAGAATTCTGGAGGAGTGGTCTCTTTTACCCTGAGCTCTTCCTTTTCCACTGACTACAACATCAGGTGGGAGGACTCTAGCAGGTCCACACGTTTTTGAGCAGAAAATATTTTCTTCAGTGCATAAGTTCTAACCAAACTAAGAAATAAAAGAATGTAGACTTTCTGGATAAAACTTGATAAAAGTTCTTATTTTCTAACATCCTGTATAGTGGGTTTTCTAGTTTTAGCAGGCATCAAGATCTCCTGGAGGACTGTAACCCATTAATTGATGGGCCTCACCCTTAGAGTTTCAGAATCAGTATGTCCAGGTTGAAGGCTGAGAACTTGCATTTCAAACAAGGAACGAGGTGTTGCTGATTCTGCTGGTCCTTGCACTACACTTTGAGAACCGTTGACTAAGTGAATAGCAAATTTCATAGTAATCACAAGACTTTGTATTCACTAAAAACAGAAAAATGGGCATCTTTAAAAATAGCTCCTTCTCCTTCCCACTTGGATTTAATAAACTTACCTTTTTAAATATATTTTTTTATTTTTTAAAGATACTTAGATTACATAAATGGTACATAGAAAAATATAGGGATTCCCATATGTCCCGCTCCCCATACCTCCCACTTTTTCCCACATAAACAACATCCTTCATTAGTGTGGTACATCCATTGCAATTGATAAATGCATTTTGGGGCATTGCCACTGAGCATGGATTATAGTTTACGTTGTAGTTTACACACTCTCCCACACAATTCTGTAGGTTATGGAAAGATATATAATGGCCCATATCTGTCATTGCAATTCAGGACGATTCTCAAGTCTCAAAAATGCCCCTGTATTACACTTGTTTTTCCTCTGCCTGTCCCCAGAGCCTCCAGTGGCCACTGCCTCCACATCAATGAATCAACTTTACCATAATGGATCTAAATCCTCTTGCCCTGACTGGGCCCCCTGCCACTCTCCTTTCTAGGTCCAGGCTTCTGCTTTCTGGTAAATAGTCTGTAAGCATCCTCTGGAAAACTGTTGCTGCCTTAGACACAAATAAAATCTCCTTTGGAATTAACGTAGCTTTTTCATTCATCCACTTGAGAGTGCTGCTGCTCTTATTAAGCAAGCCCTGTAGTAGAACAGTCAGGAAACTTGCCACTATGCATGTATTCTCATTTTGCCCCTGCAGATCTACTTTCCATCACTCTTCATCGTGCTCTGTGCTAGGGAGGCTGACTCTATTGACTTCCTTAACTGGACATTTTTATTTATTTACTTTCTTTTGGGTTTGGCCGAGAAGCACCAGCCAGAAATTAGAGCACAGGAAGGTGTGGAGATAATGGTATGTATTCCAAAACCCCCACTTTGCTGAGCTGTCAGTCGTCAGTGGTTGAGTTTCCCACCAAAGGCCCCCACTCCACTTGAGAGGTCCCTCCCCTATAGCTCCTGCTCCAGCTAAGAGTCTCTCCAGGTTCTGGTGACTACTTTCTCTTCTTGCCTGTGCAGGCCTAGGGGTATCATGCAACCTCTATTGCTAGCTCCATGGGCCTGTACCATTGCCTGTTGATTTCCCTTAACTTTTACCATACCGCCTTAAATAATGCCCTTATTAAGCTTACCTCAATTACCAGATTGAGGGTGCCTGTCAAAGTCAGAACCATGATTAAGGAGGAGGCCTATGTAAGAAGTGGCACTTAAGGAAAGTTTTAGAATTTCCAAATGCACAGAAACACGGTCAGTGAAGCAGAGGAAAAGCCTTTACCTCATAGTTCTGGGAGACAGCATGTGCTCTGCAGT
The DNA here is from genome assembly GCA_004027955.1 of Chaetophractus vellerosus. NCBI lineage: Eukaryota > Metazoa > Chordata > Mammalia > Cingulata > Chlamyphoridae > Chaetophractus > Chaetophractus vellerosus. The sequence goes on from PVKH010012905.1 coordinate 5,223, forward strand.
ACTTTGGTTCAGGCTGGAAGGCATGGAGGCTCCTCTAAGATTTGTCCACAGAGTTCTGGGGTTTTTCACATAAACATGGTGCATATATATGTGAGGTATTTCCAGGTGATTTTGCACACTCTCAAGGCCCAATAAAATTGTCAGGGTTCATTCTTGGTGAAAATGAAACATAGAGAGGTCTGTCTCTGCTTGATTAGGAGTTACTGCTCAGTTTTGGCAGTTGAGAGGATGTTTGGGAGAAGCAATTTTGATATGTCCTTGCTGATGTCAATGTGGCCTAAGAGATAGAGGATACCTGGACCTTAGAAGATGTGGAAAAACCAAATGGAGCTAACATCAGAAAAGGCATGAGCAAATGTGCCTTGCACTCTACAAACATAATATCTGTCCTGAGGATGTTTTTCTCCTGCTTTTTTTAAAAAAAGACTTTCTACTTAAGATCACATAAAATGTTCATATTTCCTGGAACCTTCAGTATGCTGGATAATTGAATGTTTTTCATACCTGCTGATGTGCTCTGGCTGCTCTTATGTCCTCTGTGACCAAAAAAGTTCTCTTTTACCTTAGTCGATTCATGCCCTTGCAAGACATAACATCTTTGCCTTTTCTATGTGGTAAAAAGGACAGGAGAACAGGCTATATTCTGATTGGTTTTCTGGACCACAAATGGCTCATTCTATGGACCTCTACTCTCTTCTTCCTTGGAATTATCTCATGCTCTTGGTTCATGTGGTAAAAATGATTAGTGTCAGGCAACCATATTGTCCAAAGTGAACTTACTCCTGTCCACATTGATTGCATCATGGGCAAGTACTTTGTACCTGAGAGAACAATTAGACTTACTTTGTTGGGGATTTGGAACTGAGACTTGGAAAGGTATTCAGCTTTTCTTGAGTTGCTGGTACTGTAAACACCTGAGGTTGGCAGTTTTGTTTTTCAAGAAAGACTGAAAAAAATGGGGAGAGATGGTCTGCAAACAGAAAAGTGAAGCATATGATTAGAGAGAAACAAGTGAGAAATGGAGAGAAAGTATTCATGGTGTTTGACTCCATTTGTATTTGGTGGCAAAACCCTGCTGTATCTTTAGAACATTTTCCCATTTTCCCTTTAGGGCATGGATTTCTGTAAACTGCTCTGATTAATGCTATCACTCAAAAGTTAAATGAGTCTTTCTGGCATATCCAAAAGATTCCTGTCTCATCTAGGCAGAAATTTAAATTCCTATTCGTTATATGATCCTCTGTGGTCCCTTTTGAATAGAGAAATACTTGACCATTAAATTCATGATTACCAATGACTTGGTTTGTGCATTCCCTGGGTGTTGATAATTTAGATAGACAATTCAAATGTGAGCACGTTGCTTCCTTCAACCATAAATTTCCTGTCTAGAAAATAGGAAGCAGATACTAAATGAGACCATTTCAGAATGAGTTTCCATTTTTAGATGAATATTCTCTTATGGATTATAGAGGAAATACATTTAATAGAAAATGGGTCAAGTGTACTTGTTTTCCTGCCTACTACCAGATAACATTCATTATGGCATTTGTTCCCTGGGAGAGCTCAGGTACTGAAAACAAGTAGAGTCAAACAGCTCTGGACTGGTAGATGCTCAAGCACAGGGGTTTTAGTTATGCTCAGAAACTCTCGTGTCTTCTCTGTCTCTGGGCAGATGAGTACTGATTGTATGGTTGAGAGAGCAGTTGGCCTGACTAATGGTGTTTTAGAGATAAATGGTTGGCATAGAGCTAAGCCGACTCTTGTCATAGGAAGAGGCAAAGTGTAGCATTCACAGATAGGGTTCTCTTGGTTTGCCAGGTTTATTCATTTCGTAGGGCTGCCATAACAATGTACCACAAACCGGGTGGCTTAAAACAACATAAATTTATTCTCACACAGTTCTGCGGAGTAGAGGTCTGAAATCAAAGTGTTTTTGCTCCCTTAGAAGTCTCTAAGGAAGAACCCTTCCTTGCCTCTTCCTAGCTTCTGGTGGCTCCTGGCAACTTTTGGTGTTCTTTGGCTTATAGCCACATCACCCCAGTCTCTGCCTGTGTCTTCACATGTTCTTCTCCCCTCTGTATTTCTGTGTGTCCTCTCCTCCTCTTATAAGAACACCAGTCATTGGATTTAGGGCACACCCTACTCCAGTATGACCTTATCTTCACTTTTACATCTGCAAAGACTGTATTTCCAAATAAGGTCACGTTCTGAGATTCTGGGTAAACATGGATTTGCGGGGAACACTCTTCAACCCACTAAACCAAAGGCTGAGTAGGATGCCAAGATCCTATTGTGAAAAAACAATGTGTAAAGTTTGTAAGGGTGGAGGGAAGGGGCCTGGAGGCTTTTACTGAGCCTGAGTCCAGGTACTAAGGAGTGGCCTGTGATTTCTGTATGGGCCTAACATGAGAAGCTGAAAGGTTTATCTGTGACAGTCTTCACCCACCAGGATACCAGTTTTCAGCACCAGAAGCCATTCAACCTGTTGCTCTCTTTGGTGTCCTGTAAGGACTTCTCTGGCTTTCAGTTGAGACCCTTGTTGGTGGCAGAGGATGGCAGTAGGACTTGGAAGCTGTCAAGATAGAGGAGCCTCTTAAAATTCCAGGAGCTCTGCTATCATGGCCGAAGTATCATCGTAGTAGTTTTGGTCTTCCAGGTTAAAGATCCTTCAGATGGAGTGTATGAAGACTAGAGCCCATCAGCCCTGACTATTTCAGACCCAGAGAGTATTTTCTGAACATGCCATGAGCCTCCTGTAATCTACATCCCAGCTTAAACAAATACTACCACATTGCTAGCCTATTCACCAATCATTACCTTCAGCTTTTTGCCTTAACCAGAACCAGGTGTTCCTATAAATTAGGCCACACTTTCACCCTTTCCAGATTAAATAGGATGGCCAGATTGAAGTAAAAAATCTAGAAAGAGTTGCGTGATTTCCTCTACAAAAAGCCTAGGCAACCACTACGTGGTAGAATACCATCCTGTAGAGAAGAAGAATGAGGAGAAAATGAAGAGCAGCAGGGGCAGAGAAGATTGAAAGGATTTAGATAATCAGAGTGTCTACACTTTGGGCAGCGACAATGGAGGAGAGGGAGGTATATTCTGGTAGAACACACCAGACTCAATTTGTCAAGTCCGGTTACCAGCACAAAGCACCCAGTCGGGGGATCCAGGACATCCGCAATGAAAGCTCCCTGGACTAGGGTCAGCAGTTTATGCCCAAAAGATACTGTAGAGAGCCATTGTCAATCTGTGGAAGAATGAGGTTATAGATGTGGGAGTATGAGTTTGATCTTCTGTGGTTCTGTGGGGAAAAAAAAGACTCCCTCTGGGTTTTGCAATATTAGCCTGTAAAGAAAGTTCCATGTTGTTTACATCATCTAGCAGCATTTGTATTGTTACCAACTCAGACTACAGAGGAGCTTACTCAAGCATTTTGGCCATTTTGATCTTTATAGTTTGCTTTGGTGGTTCAAACTAGCATTTGATTATCTGCATTTGGTCCGTAGTGGAACATGTGCATACAGTCATAGAATATAATATGGCCACTGAGGTATACAGTACTAGATGCGTGGATGGCAAAATCTACATCTACAGTCATACAATCCTTTTGTTTCTTTTGTTTCTGCCAGTTTTTAGCCCACCCGTTATAAAGCAGCAACCACCACACTACATACACATGTTTAATGAATACTTTCTATGAAGCAATAGTTGGTGAAATTGCCCACACATTAAATAGGGAAACAGGGAAATTTGGAAACCTGCTACTCTGAAATCCTCTTCTGAAGTGAAACTGAGCCACCCTGTAAGTTTTCATGTCTTAATTATGAAGGGGTTAGTACCATAAGATAACTGAATGCCAAAGGCTGAGAGCAATTTCCCTTTGAGAGTATATTTTTAAGATAGGGTTATATACTTCATTATGGTCTACTTATAATTATCAAGTGAAATTGTAGCCTGAGTCACTGTTTCTTCCTTGTTTGGGCCCATAACTAAACTATATTTCCCAAGCTCCCTTGTACTGATGTGCCTGAGTTTTGATTAATGGAAAATGGGCAAACATTATATGTGCCATTCCCAGGCCTGACCCATACAACTCCCATATATTGACCTCTGTGCTTTTTCCTCTTTCATGTGAATATGTGGAAGCAGCATATTAAAGATGGTGGGGTCAAAAGATGGAAGGAGTCTTGGTCCCTTACTCACTGGATGGAGGAGAGCCACCTGCCAATCAGGAATACTTATTTTTCCTTTTATGAGAATGAAAAGTAAACTTCTATCTTGTTTCCCAAAGTTATATTTTTGGACAACTTTCATTACTCTAACTAATAGATGATTAGAAAAAAAATTTATACACTTCCCTAAATTTCAGATACCATGATCTGTTAAAATTTGGGCTATTTACTTTTGTTGGACTAGACAGTTCTTTAATACTTTAATTGTTAAGGGAGAGAATTGCTAGGACACTAAGACAAAGACTTGTCAGAAATGTTTCCTATGTGCTTTTAGTCCTTGTTTACGGAAATGTCCATGCAATAATTAACTATTCCTTTTGTTGTTTCAGTGCTCTTTCTGATGGTGGAAAATTGCCCAGTCTTTCACTGGTCTTGCTTCACTGTAGTTGGTGATGGATGATGGAGAGGTGGCTGTAGCTAGAGCTGCGCATCTTCAGTGTCAATCCCCTCCAGTCAAAGAGCACTAGGAACACACCTGTGATTAACAAGTTGGGTATATTACTCATCTCAGATAAGAAAATGTGGGGCATCTCAACAAAATGGTGTTAGAAAGGATTTCTCAAAGTTGGGCTTCTAAGATGATTTTGGAGGGGGTTTAAGGATGTGGGACTTGGTTCTGATTTGGAAGCTCTCAGGAAGCAGGAGTGATCCTATAATTAGGTATCTTAATAAATTGTATCTAAAAGAAGGGAAGAATAGACCAGTGCTATAGCTGTTATTTGAAATGATTCCTAGTCGCTCATATTAGCCAGGTTAGGGGACAGTTTGATCACTTTCGTAGCTTGGACAATGTTGATGTTTTTGTATGTGTTCATATATAACTATGGAGTGTTTTTTTTCTCTTGATCTTTGTCTTGCTCTTGTCTTCATCTTGGTCCATTATGGTCACAGGATAGCCTTGACTGATGTTGATGTTTTGTAAAATTATTTATCTTCTACAGGAGAACATGAAGGCCTTGCTGGGAGTACCAAACAGCTCCTAGCAATACCAACACCAAGATGATAAATGATAACACCTAGTCAGGTTCTGGATGTCAGGGGCTGCTTTTATCTTTCTCATCAGGGAGCTTCTGCATTAACACTTTGGCAGAGAGAAGGGTATCCTGACCTTTCTAAGGCCAAAGATTACATAGATAAGGAGGATTACCCAAAAGATGAACATCAGGAAATGTATCTGTTTTATGCATGTGCAGTTCAAATACGCAACTCTCTGAGGAAAAGGGTATGCTCAAGAAGGGGTATAGTGCAAAATTTCTTTCTGTAAAAGTTAAATATGCATACTCTAATATAGATGTAGGCAGTAAAACTCCCTTTGTGTAATGGGAGTGCAGAAATGGAGGGGGGAACTATCCAGGGTAAGAAAACATAGGGAACCAGGCCCAGCGGGCCCACTGTGGAAGTATTAGTTCACTTAAAAGGACTAGTGTGACTGTGAGGCAAACTCTCCTTTATTTGGGGATGAGCAAGCTCAGACCATCAGAAACAACCTCCTAGACCTAGACCTGTCTGGTAACAGAATTACCTGATGATGGGGGTGTTTCTCATAGACATGTGCCATCTCTCATCTATTTTTATGTTATTTATTTATATATATATTTCTCATCTACTTTAAAGCAGAGTGCTCTGAGTACAATAGGGTAAATCTCCATCATGGAACAGTCATCATTCTATAAATGGTGCTACTAGGACATTTTTCCTAAGGTTCCTGTCCCTTCTGCTCAGCTTGGGCATAATGAAAAAATATCAACACATTTCACCTTCATTTGCCTTTGTGCATAAAAGACCGGTTGCTCAGTGGTAAAGTCCACCATTGCTGGTGTCAGATTGTCTGGGTTCATTACTGGGTTTTGCCACTTACTGGCTGTGTGATCTTGAGCTAGTTGATTGACATTTCTAAGTTATATTCCTTACCTGTAAAATCAGGGTGGTAATAGGACTTTCCTCATGGGATTATGGTGCCATGAAATGAGATAAAGCATGGAAAGCACTTCTTATTTAAGAATATTTAGCAGTCATGGCTTTGTTTCAAAGTATAAGTCCCACCATCCGTGCAGGTGATAGTTAGGGCTGGCCATCAATCTAAGCCCATCCCTGTTACAATTTCTTTCTCAGTGGGTCCTGAGAGAGAGGTGTCCCATGTCATGTCTCTGACTGTGCAGCTTTTGAGATAGGGGTTCTCTGCTGTGAGATTCAGGCCAGGGGAATCTAGATATTCCCACCTTAGAGCTCATGTCAGTGACCTCTGGACATGTCCAAGCATGGAGCCCTGGCAAAGCTTCTTGGGCAGCTGTCATTAGTACCTCCCTAAGAGGGACTGACCTGTGTAGGAAGGGAAGAGATTTTGGATAGGGGATCACTTTCTCTCAGCTCTGTCCCTCTAATGCTGTATCAGATGGGAGACTTCTAGCAGGTCATTTGATTCTCAGGTGATAATATTTTCTGTAAGACATCAGCCCTAACCCAACTCTGAAAGAAAGGAATGCAAATGTAACTAAATACTGAAATAGAGGTTTGCATTGAGAGCAATAAGGCTTTGGAATTTTTCTACATAAAATTATTTCTTAGTAATAGTGTGTCAGAGAAACAGAGCAAGTGTTTATCATGGGTTGCTCTGAATTTGGCAGCAGTCCTGTTTCTGTGGGGCTCTGGCTCAGCTGATTAGGTATTCAGAATCTTGCCTAGTGCATCCTTGGCATAAACAGACCCAAGAATCCCACAGGACAGAGCAGCATTAAGGAGAGAGGAAACAGAAACAAAATGTGTGAGAGAGTGTGTGTGTTTACAAATAGGAAAGAACAATGAGAACTAGAAAGGGAAACATTTTCAATGGACAGGGTTCATACTTGAAGAAATGAATCTTAAGCACTGAACCATGAGTCTAATCTCACAATTCCAGGACCAGCTTTGTATTCAACTGACTAATCTTGATTTCATTAAAATCTTTGTGTTGCTTCTTTAGTTAAATAAAAAGGTTGCCTTTGCATAGTGGTTTGCAATTCTGGCTCCAAACTAGAAAATTCTCTGGGAATCTTTAAAAAATATTGATACTTGAGCCAATTTCCAGGTCAATGAATCAGAATCCCTGGGAGTGAGGCCCAGGCAGCAGTATTAGTAATCTTTAAAAACAAATTCCAAGATGATTTAATTGTACAACCAGGGTTGAAAAACACTTAACTAGTGGATAGCAGTATTAGCATCAACTAAAAGCTTATTAGAAATGCAGAGTCTCAGTCCTCTTGTGGTGGTTTGGAACTGTCTGTACTCCAGAAAATCATGTTCTTAAAGCTAATCCACTCCTGTAGGTGTAAACCTATCATAAGTAGGACCTTTTGATGAGGTTACTTCAGTTAAGGTGTGGCCCAGTGTGGCTCTTAATCCTCTTACTGGAATCCTTTGTTCAGACAATAAGAGAGAAAGCCATGGAAGCAAGAAGCTGAAAGCATTGAAAATTGGAAGATAAGGGAGACAACAGCAGACACCACTATGTGCCTTGACATATGGCAGAAGACCCAAGGATTGCCAGCAGCCGGTCTTCAGGAAGAAAACATCACCTTGATGATGCCTTGATTTGGATATTTTCATGTCCTCAAACGGTAAGCTAATAAATTCCCATTCTTAAAAGCCAATCTATTTTATGGTATCTGCTTTGAGCAGCTTAGCAAAGTAAAACAGATTTTGGTACCAGAAGAGTGGGTTGCTGCTATTGCAAATAACAAAAATGTGTAAATGGCTTTGGAATTGGTTAATGGGTAGAGGCTGAAAGAGTGGTGAGCTATTTAATAGAAAAGGCTTAGATTTATTGGAAGAGACTGTTGATAGAAATATGGATGCTAAAGATACTTTTCAAGAGGACTTAGAAATAATGAATGTGTTATCTGAAACTGGAGGAAAGGTGACCCTTGTTTTAAAGTGGCAGAGAACTTGGCAAAATTGAGTTCTGATGTTGGATGGAAGGCTGAGTTTGAGAGTGATGAAGTTGGATATTTAGCTGAGGAGATTTCAAAGCTAAACGTGGAAAGTACAGCCTGGTTTCTTCTTGCAGCTTAGAGTAAAATGTGAGAGGAAAGGGAAAAGCTGAGAACTGAACTCCTGGGCACAAAGAAACCAGAAATTTATGGTTTGGAAAATTATGAGCTTCTGGAAGAGTCCCCAGAAAATAGTGCTCCTTTTGAGAGTTTAACGGAACATGGAATCAGCCATTTCAGTGTAAGTCAGGACTGGAAAAGCAGTTATCCAGAAAGGATTTGTGGAAAGTTCTTTTATCTGATGGTTTGGACCTCTGTGTACTACGTGTAAAACCAACAAGTCTTTTTGTGAGATCTGTATGAATGGAACCACTGCCAGCCTGGACTGAAAGGACAGAAAAGGGACAGATTGAAGGCAAAATTACTTCAAAGGCAGAATCATGGAAGCCGAGTCTAGAACAAAGGCATCGTCTTGTGCCAGGAGAGCCCAAGACAATGTGTGGAAAGGGTGAATATGCCCTGGCATTTGGAGAGGGCGGATCTTCCACCCCAAGGTTCAGGAAGAGTGTTACCACCCCAGGTTTCTCAGATACCTGGGGGATCATGGAGGGTCTGGCCACCACCCCAATGTTTGACGAGGGTGGCACCTAGAGCCTGCTGCCCTCCCGAGGCTTGACGAGACTGAAGCCTTCACTCCAGTATTCTAGGAGAGCATGGCAGCTGTACAAACATTTAGAAAGGGTGAGGCTGCTGCTCCATCAGGCCCAAAAGACAAAACATCATTTACACTAGTAGGCAGAAGCCAGGAATCCTACTATACATCCTACAATGCTCAGGGCTGCCCCTCACAACAAAGAATTATCTGCCCCAAATGGCAACAGTACTGGGTTTGAGAAACCCTGCATTAGTCTTATCTGAAATAACTTTTTGTGATTATGGAAATGTTCTAAATCTGTGCTCTCTAATGTGGTAGTTGCTAGCCATGAGGTAGCTATTTGAGCACTTGAAATAGGACCAGTGCTTTTTAGAAAGTGAAATTTAATTTAATTTTTATTTATTTAAGTATAAATTGAAATAGCCATATAGTGGCTACTATATTGGACAGCATAGCTCTAGTTAAGGCCTGCGCTGTGAGACATTGGTGTTCTCCCCGCCCCTACCCCCCCCCCCTTGCTGGAAGCAGCAGATCACTTGGGAGACACCACTTTCTTGAGCCCGCAGCTTACTGCCCATATCTTCTGGGCATAGACATCTTTGGCTGCATATGGGGAATATATGTTTGTATCCCTGCTTAGATAAGAGACTAGGAATACCATTCTCTCTGCCCTTTCTCCCATTTATATATCCTAATGAGTGTCTCCTTTTATAAAAACTCAAAAGACCTTTGTGCTTGTGTCTGAGGAAGATTATATTCAGGAAAGAACTTGCTTAAAAGCAATAGATGGTAGCAGTAGAGAGCACAGACAGCTCTATTGAGGAAACCCTTTGTCAAACCTCTCTGAAAAGTGCATCTGTTGTCCATAGGACATTCTCCAAGGCCTCTTCATTAACCTCCCTCCTTCAGCTTTTTCATTAACTTTGTTAAATTTCCTGACAATGATAATTTTAACATATTGGTTTTTAGGACTCAACTCATTGGCCTGTTTCCCAGGTTTGGGGAGGAACTTCTGCAGTATAATATCCAGATGGTTCTTTGACATGGCCAATTCTGGGTTGTTGGGTTTCTCTTCTGTGGTCTTCTTTTTATTATTATTATTATTATTATTATTATTATTATTATATATCCCCCCTTTCTGCTTGTTCTTGCTGTATTTATTTTTGCATTCTTCTGTGTCTGCTTGTCTTCCCCTGTTGTGGCGACCCGCTGAGTCAGTTCACCGCATGGCGGCCTTGCCTGCTCACGGGCGGTTTGCCCTGCTCACGGGCGGCTTGCCCTGCCCGTGGCGGCTTTGCCCTGCCCACGGTGGCTTTTGCCCTGCCCGTGGCGGCTTTGCCCTGCCCACGGCGGCTTGCCTTCTCAAGGCGGTCTGCCCGCTCGAAGAGGCCCCAGGAACCGAACCCAGGGGCCTCCCATGTGGTAAACTGGCACCCTACCAACTGGGCTACAGCCGGCCCCCTCTGCGGTTTTCTTGAAGCACATCTTAGACTTTTCATTGTCCTTTCTTCCATACTTTTATTTTGCCAATATTTTCTGACAGGTAATTTTTTTCTGGACAGTTGATTTTCTAACTTGAAAACTTTCTGTAAAACTTTCTTCCTTGGCTATGTGAGTCTGTGCCTCTGAGAGTCTTCTCATATGATAAGAGACCCCAGCATCATTTCCCCAGGTGACCAGACTTCTGATTTTTGCTGGACCAGTTAGTTCCCTCTGGACGAACATTCTGTCTGATGTAAGTATTTTAATCTTTAAGTAGTTGATAACAGTATCTATCTTCTAAATCATATGGAACACTTTCTTTGAATAAGTTCCAGAAAAAAAATGGCATTCAATGTGGAAGGATATTTTCTAGACAATTCTTAGAGATATCATTGAATAGAAAACCAAAATCGATACCTGGAAAAGCAGGTATCAAGTACATGAAGCCCTGATCTGACGTCTCTATGGAGATACTATTCTTTAGAATTTGCTTTTCCTTATTAAAGTCCACTTTGAATGCTGGGGCTGTATGCAGGCATGCAAAAAGTACCTTTGTCATAGAGTTTTGGTAGGTGCCAAAGAGATCCAGTAACACTAGAGAGTGAGGATGGATAGCTACTTCAGGAAGATCCAGGGTCCTCTCTGGTCAGGCTCAATGCTCATGCCTTGCCTGTTCCAGCTGCAGCCTAGGCTCCCACTAGTATCCTTTAACAACAGAGGCTTTTACTTGTTGATTGCCTGATTTACCATCCGTTTATTCTTTCATTCTCTCATTCATTGGGCTTATCATTTCCTGAGCACCTACTGTGTTTGGGGCATGTGGCTAGATGCCAGGGAAAAAAAGTAAAAAAAGGTACATAAGTTTTAGCTTCTTTAAGAACTTACAGTCTGATTAAAACAGGCATGCAATTACTGAAACAGGCAGCTATGTAAGTCACCTTCCCTTCAAGGGCTTTAACTTTTCCCCCAGATCAAGACATGCACTTTCTTTTTTTTTAAATAGGGAGTACTGGGGATTGAATCCGGGACCTTGTACATACGAAGCAGGCACTCAAACACTGAGCAACACCTGCTCCCTAAGACATTCACTTTTAAAAAATATCTGTTTTTATTAGAGAAGTTGTAAAATTACAAAACAATCATGCACATGTGTGGAATTCCCATACAACACCCCTCTAACAACACACTTTATTGTTGTGGAAAATTTGTTACAAATTATGAGATAATATCATCATGCTATTACCACTAACTATGGTCTATAGCATACAGTTGGTATATTTTTTCCATACCCCCTATTATTAACACAGTATATCTTTGACATCGATACAAGAATATTATAGTGTTACTGTTAACTATAGCCAAGACACGCACTTTTTTGTTTTGTTTTGTTTTTAGGAGGCACCGGGAACCGAACCTGGGACCTCCCATGTGAGAAGCAGGCACTCAACTGCTAGAGCCACATCCACTCCCAAGACATGTACTTTTTTTTTTCAA